>JAPKLW010004352.1:17864-28260 GCA_026898455.1 Plectranthus barbatus
TTTTTTTTTTTTATAATGATTTTTTATAGTGTAGTGACAAGTTAATATTATCGATCCCACAGAGATTGTAATATCGAACACCTCATATACTGAACCATTTGTTGTCGGTTTGTTGTCCAAGTAAACAGAATTTTGAAAGGGTTTTGGGATTTAAAACTAATTTTGCAAGAAAATTAAATTAAAGCAAGTAATTAAATATGTTTTGAAAACTTCTTGAGAAAAGTTCAGATTCCAGGGCAAGTTCATGTCAAGAATAGCATGCAAGGGAGTTTCATCGATCAATTTAAGATAAAGATTTGGTGGAACATCAGAAAAGTATTACAAATTCCAGGCTTTGGCAATTCATAAAGTAGATCATCAATTTCCTATATCCTCTCGGTCTCTAGGAAAATTAACAACTCCTCAAAACATCAGATTTATTCCTATGGGTCTAATTCCTCTTTTCAGACATAATTAAAATCCATATTAAAAATTCTTAAATCCATTAATCAATTTTCACCTTGCGGTCTCAAATTAATTAATTATGAAAACCTAATTAAATGGCCAATTTAATCAGAGTTGAAAAGGCACAAGAATTATTAAACCAATTAAAGTATTGATCGATTCAATCACCTAAACATGCATCCAAGACAATCACATAAGCCCTAGAATCTGAATAAGGATTTACCTACTCATATTCATGTTAAACATAATCATGAAAGGATAAAACCTGTAATAAAACTTCATAGAGAAAACAAGTCTTGATATTGCCTCCAATCTTCAAAGGTTCGAGTCCAATCTCCCCACAAAGCGAAAACAATTCGAGAACAAGAAAAACTCTAGGGTTCAAGGCTCCCAAAAACAGCATTCATCCAAAAATCGCCTAATAAAATAATATATACTAGGTTTAAATTGTCCCAATATGGAAATAAATCAAAAACAGCAACTTCCAATTTTTCCGACCCGTATTTCGATCGACACAAGGCCAGTCGATCGAAATGGTTGCTTCAGACTAAATCCTTCACGTTGAACTCCCTGTCGGTCGACACAATTTCCGTCGGTCGACAGGAACTCACACGGTCGACATACATCCTGTCGACCGCTCTGAACTTCCCTGATCTCTCGATTCTTCATGTGCCTCTGTTTCGATCGACGCAATGTCAGTCGATCGACACAGAGGTCTTCACCACACGGCTCTTTTTCTCACTTAGCCAATTTTCTCTCTAAAAACCTGTATTTTTCAGCATGACAAGCAAATTAGGTACAAAAGTCATGCGATGCTCAGAATTCAAAGTAAACACACCCTAAATCTATCAAAACAACGAGAAAATCCATAGATAAGTGAACGAAATAGCGCACTTATCAATCCGCGAGCATTGTTCGCACAACTTCTTTGAGACTCCTGTTTCTTCTTTCTGCCAAGCCATTCTGCTGGGGTGTTCTTGCGGTGGACCTCTCATGTCCTAGCCCAGCATCAGCGCAGAAATCCATCAATGCTCCGTTACAGAATTCTGTACCGTGGCCGGATCTTATCCTTTTCACTGTGAGCTCTTTGTCATTTTGAATTCTGAGTATTAGCTCCCGAAGGATAATCTTCACCTCGTTCTTGCTTTTGAGTAACCTCACCTATGTGTACCTGGAATAATCATCAATAGCAACTAACGTATATTGTTTGTTACCTACAGTGGGAGGAGTCACAGGGCCAAATAGATCCATGTGCAGCAGCTCAAGGATTCTGTTTGAAGTGGCCTTTTCTGGATTGGATTTGAAGGATGCTTTGACTTGTTTCCCTTGTTGACAGGCTTTGCATATGCCTTCATTTTTGAAGGTTTCTTGAGGTAAACGTGCAACAATATTATTTTTGGCAATATAATTGATAGTTCTAAAGTTTAGATGCGTTAGCTTTTTTTGCCATAGCTAGTTTGTCTCTTCCTTGCTGAATGCTATAAAGCATGATGCTTGTTGACCACTTTCCCAATCAGCAATGTAGAGTCCTCCTTTCCTAACTCCTCTAAGCTTTACTTCACCAGTGGTCCTATCAGCAACTTCACAACCTGTGTCTAAGAAAGAAACAATATATCCATTTTCACTTAGCTAGCTGATGCTCAGTAGATTGTGCTTGAGGCTATCGACGAGGGCAACATTTATTATTCGCATTCCATTATGCTCGATGCACCCTCTTCCAATTACTCTAGCCATGGAGTTGTCACCAAATGAGACTAAAGCTCCTCTGAACTTGTGAAGCTCTGTGAAGATTTCTTCATCTCCTGTCATGTGACCTAAGCATCCACTATCTAGGATCCATTCTTTGAGTTTTCTTGAGGTTCTTCTTCCTGGACCCTGTTCCTGCAAAACAAAGAAGTTATATTTTCGGTACCCGATCAATTACGGGTCCTGCAGGATTAGTTTTCTGGATTATTCCTTTGGGAATCCAGACTTTCATGATTTTGATATTTCTTTTATTATCACGTTTCACTACCCTTCCGTTCCTTTTGACATAACCACTGATATCTGAAAAGGAATGTGTAGTGGTGTGTTGAGCCATCACTGTCTTTTGAAAATGATTTGTTTTAGAATCTGGCCTCAAGTAGATGTTCCTTCTACTTGGAGTGTATGCTGGCCTCCTTGCAATCTCAGCAGATTGCTTAGCCTTGCTAGTATATGTATGAACCTTCCTAGCAGATGAAACAGTTTGCTGGGTTACATACTTAGACTTTGCTGCAGACTTGTAATTAAGTCTCTGCTGAGTAGTCAGCTGAGGTACTCAGCTGAGGGATACTTGTCTGCCAACATCTCTGCTGAGCAATTGATTAAGGATTTTCCCTCTTGTCTTTTCTAGCATTTTGCTGAATCTTCCCAGTTGCTGGGACAAAAATAATCTTCTTTGTCTTACTCGATTCAGCATCGCAAGACATTTCTTTATCAAAACCTATTCCAGCGAAGTTTTTAGAACTTCTTTGGACACTTAAAATGTCATTCATATCTCTCGTGCTTTTTGAAAATTTGCATTGACACATACTTTGCACGGAGTTTTTGTTTTTCAAAATCTCATTCTCCTGTTTTAAAATGCTAAGTTTCTCATTCAAGGAGAAGAATTTGGTTTTCACTTTTGAAAGTTCCTCGTCTGTTGACCTAGATTTTTCAATCTCATTGGTCAAATTAGAAAGCTGAAATTTCAGAGAGGAATTTTCTTTTACTAAAACATCCTTTAATGCATGAACTTTTGAAAACTCTTTCAGCAAATATTCTACAGTTATCTCATCTGATTCTGAGCAATATGAATCAGCAGTATCATGCATGTTATCAGAAGTAGACGTAATGGATACAGTAGAGTGTGTTACCTGGTTTCCTGTGGCAGCTAGAGCTGATTCATCTGTCTGCTCTTCATTGATATATGCCATGAACACCATGAGAACATCCTCTTCATCTTCTGATGAGTAATTTTCATCGTCATAATCTGGGATGTCTGGTATCTCCGTTCTTGTCAACAATGCTTTGGTGACAGCTTTTGATGCTCGCCTTTCAAACAGCTTCTTCAGTCTTTCCCTTTCTTCTGGATCTACTCGCGGACACTCGAACTTCAGATGATCTGGGGAATTACATTCATAGCATGTTCTTGGCGCTTTCTTGACATTTCTGCTGTCTGCTGGTTGACTTTGCTGGAAATCCTCCTTTTTCCCTTTGGCTTTCATCAGCAGCTTCTGCAGCCTTTTCATCTGTTCTTCCAGTTCGCTGACTGAGCATTCCGCTTCTTTGAATTTGGATTCGCTGGTGGAAGGAATCTCCTTTGTTGAACTGGACTGAGCTGGTCGATCTGAGTGGAATGGCTTCTTTGTTTTCCACTTCTGTCCATCTTTCTTCACGAAGAATGCAGCATCTTCGACTGGTTCTTCAGTGATTACTCCAGCACGAGCAGCTTTATGTTTGTTGATATGTGTGGTGTCCCATTCGTGGGCCTTTAGTTGAGCAAACACATCTTTGGTGCTGATTGCTGACAGATCTTTCTCCTTTAGACTGGTTACTTTGACGAACCAATCTTCCTTTGGAAGTCTTGAGAGAATCTTTGAGTTCATGTCAGGAAGCTCGTACGTTCTTCTTCCCAATTTCTTTAACTCAGCTACAATGTTGTTGAATCTGTCCTCCATATCCTTGATGGTTTCACCTGGAATCATTCTAAAAGATTCATGCCTGTCTACCCATTGTTGTAGCTTGTTTCTCTTCATCTGATCAGTCTCTTTGCTTAGAGTACCAAGAAAATCCCACATCTCTTTGGCATTGTCGTTCTCCAAAGCTTCTGCCATTAATACAGGTGATAATGCACCCAATATTAAATCCATGGCTACGTAGTAGAGTTGATCACGCGCTCGCTCTTCTTGAGTCCATTCTTCAAATGGTTTATCTACCATTTCGTCTGGTCCTTCTATATTTTCTCTGACCCTTGTCTTTACCTTCTGGATCTTAATCGGTCCCTTCTCGATCACTTGTCTCATCTCAGGATGCACATTCAACAGAGTGATCAGCGACCTCTTTTTCCAGGTTGAGTAGGATTCTGGAGAGAACTTTGCAAGCTTCGCGTTGTGCGCCATTTCTTCAATCCTGAGCTAAACACAGAAATACAGATATGCAAGGAAAATCTGGATCTGGTCCTAAGCGACTCAGAAGCAGCTAGTTTGTAAAGACCAACCACTCTGATACCACTTGTTGGTCCCCGATCAGAGTTTTTTGTATGCAGCGGAAGTATTAATTTAATCTTGCACTTATCTTGCTAAGGTCTCGACTTTGCAAGGGTTTATCAAATATGTTTTAGCTCGAATAGTCTTTAATTTCAATATTGCAATTTATACTTTAACACTTGATGTGTTGAGTTTCAAATATGTATGCGCAGAATATAGCAATATAAAACAGTAAAGAACACAAGGATTTTATAGTGGTTCGAACAATTGTTCTACGTCCACTCTTCAGTCCTCTGACTGAAAATTCACTAGAAGCATGAGTACAAGGTCAGACCTGATCTCTAACGTTGAGCAGCTACTCCGTCTGGTCAACGCGCACCTTCAAGCACCTCAATCTCCAATCTTCAACCGGTGTCGCTCCGTAGAGTGAGGACAAACCTCCTTTCTCCTTGGACGTCGACTGCTGGGAGTTTTATAGTTCTTCCCGGAACATATCCTTGTGTTGGCGTTGCCCCGTAAGAATCACGCTTGCACGGTAATCGTGACTGCTAGATTCTTTCCAGAATAGAAAGAATCCCAAAGTAACCTTGGAAGCTTAACTTCGCAGGTCTCGAGCTTTAAAGATGAAAGCTTATGAAAAGCTTCAGTCAAGAACTTAGCTCGGATGTGTTCGCGTATTGTAGAGAATGTATTTGATCTCTTTTTGTTATCTCCGAGTTTAGAATTTTGCGAACCCTTGAATCAATTAAGGATGACACCTATTTATAGGTGAGGATTCAAACGGCTGTTTGAATCCTATCCGTTAGAATCAAAGGCATTGCTAGCCTATCTGCGTTCTTCTTTTTTCTGCAGTGGACAGAGACTCTTCATGTCTCCTCGTCTCTGATTGGCATAGCGTCTATCTGTAGCCGTCTTTGTCAGAACGGATCTTTTGGTGTAGCTCTGAAACCTCCTTTGTGCATCATGATTATTCTATCCTCTGATTGGTCGGGTTTTCTTGTGATTTGTGATCCGTCTGATTCACGACTCCGTAACTTCTCTTGATTGCTGATTGTAGTTTGCTGGCCGTTGGCGTGCGTCGGGTATCTCAGCAGTTTGAGATAAGACCTTCGGATTCTGCTGGAGTTATTCCTTCAGCATTCTTGTGATGTTACTCCGCTTTGCTGGCCTTTTCTTCTTTTCACAATCTTCAGCAATTTATCAAGTCTGCTGACTCCTTCAGCATTCTTGATTCTTTTCGAGTATAAATTCCTATACAGGACTTTTACAATTGACTCGATACTCAGTTGCTAGAGCTTTGATGCACCAAAACATATTATCCTAAGACTATGAATTAATTACAATCTAAGGGGTTTTTATAATATCTAACAATGTTCCTAACAATTTCCCCCTTTTTGGTGCGATCAAATCCTCTATCTATTGCTTTAATATTTACTGATCATGGGAAAGTTGATTACTGAGATTACAAAGAATTTTCCTATTAGATCTATTCTCAGCATCTCAACTCCCGTAGACTCAGTATTGTTCCTAAACATTCCCCGTTAAAATATCAAGGGTATTGCTCGATTATTCATCAATTTTCATCTGGTAAATGGCTTCAATATCTTTCATCAGATTAGCACAAAGCACATTCACACACAATTTTAACAAGCAATCATAGGAACATTTCACACACATCACATCCACGCAGTTTGCTGATTACACTGAATGTGTAACTTCAGCTAAATCAATTAGATCAGCGTTGGACAATGAGATGTTGTCTTCAACCTGGATTAGTTTCCATTCAAAATATCATGCTCAGTAGTACATGGAACACATACCCAAATCTTCCTTTGGAAGTCTTGAGAGAATCTTTGAGTTCATGTTAGGAAGCTCGTACGTTCTTCCCAATTTCTTTAACTCAGCTACAATGTTGTTGAATCTGTCCTCCATGTCCTTGATGGTTTCACCTGGAATCAATCGAAAAGATTCATACCTGTCTACCCATTGCTGTAGCTTGTTTCTCTTCATCTGATCAGTCTCTTTGCTTAGAGTACCAAGAAAATCCCACATCTCTTTGGCATTGTCGTACTCCAAAGCTTCTGCCATTAATACAGGTGATAATGCACCCAATATTAAATCCATGACTACGTAGTTGAGTTGATCACGCGCTCGCTCTTCTTGAGTCCATTCTTCAAATAGTTTATCTACCATTTCGTCTTGTCCTTCTACATTTTCTCCGACCCTTGTCTTTACCTTCTGGATCTTAATCGGTCCCTTCTCGATCACTTGTCTCATCTCAGGATGCACATTCAGCAGAGTGATCAGCGACCTCTTTTTCCAGGTTGAGTAGGATTCTGGAGAGAATTTTGCAAGCTTCGCGTTGTGCGCCATTTCTTCAATCCTGAGCTAAACACAGAAACACAGATATGCAAGGAAAATCTGGATCTGGTCCTAAGCGACTCAGAAGCAGCTAGTCTGTAAATTGTAAAAGTCCTGTATAGGAATTTATAGTCTTAGGAACACTACCAAGCAACACATCTGGTCTTAAGGACTTTTACAATTGACTCGATACTCAGTTGCTAGAACTTTGATGCACCAAAATATATTATCCTTGGAAGTAGGTCTGCTTCCAAGCAACACTACCAAAACAGATAGTGATCACACGTGGATTGTTTAACTTTGCAGAGTACATGAAAAATGTTTTGATAAGCGTGAGTGGATTGCACAGTAAAACCTCATGCCTTATCGGTTTAATGGCATAACAATCTATATTTGTATGGTTTTAGGGCATGTGTTTCCTGGGTACATGATGTACTCAGCCTCTATATATTATTTCTAAAATATATAGATTAAAGCTTGGAGCATGGAGGGGAAGCAAGATTGTGTGAGCAGTTCAAATAAGAGCATGATCTTGAGATATGTATCTCCATATACATATCTCCATTACGCCAATTCTGCTGCAATTGAACCTCTGAATTTAAAGTTTGTCTCAATTTGAAACCTGTCGTTTAGCTTTTGAACTGTAAACTAGATGTCAAAATGTTTGTGTAAACCTACATCACTATCTCTACAAGTGTCATCTTTTGTTTGATCTTATCTCGTAGTTATGTTCAACTTGGTAAGTAGTTTTGAGATTTAACCCACCGCGCTCTCTTAAATTGGGGAAGCTAAATGTGGGCGTGATAATTTGAGTCATTCTTGAGTTTGATTGTTTGGATTTCGTAATGCATGTTCGATATATTTATTTGTTATAAAAACAATTTTAT
This sequence comes from Plectranthus barbatus, assembly GCA_026898455.1. NCBI lineage: Eukaryota > Viridiplantae > Streptophyta > Magnoliopsida > Lamiales > Lamiaceae > Plectranthus > Plectranthus barbatus. Next base: position 25,765 of record JAPKLW010004352.1, read on the forward strand.
TTATTGTTTGAGTTTAATCATATTTTATTGATTTGATCTTAAATTAAAGTTATACATCAGAGTTTGCAATAGGAGTTTCATAAATTATAATTGTAAAAGAAAAATCAAAAGATGAAAAGTTATTTTATTTAAAACAAAAATTATTGATAGTTGATTGATTTTAAAATCATACTAATAATGGTGACTTCTTGTGTTATATCATTTTTTTACTAGATTTATTTGTCCTGAATTAGAACACAATATATATTCAAAAGAAATTAGAACTACTTTCTATTATTTTATTCATGAACCTAGTTTTAATTTATGAAATATATAATTATATTCACACACATTACGATATATTTTTTAAGAGTTCCATCATTTGTTCACATACAATTTTTCTATTGCATTTTAGAAACAAAACTATAAATTTATCGATACTCATGTGTGAATTAAAATGACATTGTTACTAAGTGACTGAAGCTAACTCTCAGTGTCGTTAAATTTTGTATCCGCCACTGCCGACCAAATTACTTTTTATACAGTTTGGTAAGTTTGGTTTGAATAAATTATTTGGTCAATTTAGTTTGAAAAAATCTCAAATTGTATTTATTGATTTGCCTGATATAAATCTGTGAAACCGGACCGCGAACATGCCCTATCATATTATCCCTATTTAATTTTTTTTTTAAAGAAAAATCAAAAGTTGTGTTGACCTACATAAATGATTTTTTATTATTAGTCCTTTTTTTTCCGAATTGACAGAAATTTTTTTTTTTTTTTTTTTTTTTTTTCATTTTTTAAAGATATAATTAACGTGTTCACAAGCATGGGCCCAACGTCGCAAGTACAAACCAGTCACCAACGGCCTTCCAAGAAACGACACTACAAGTGTAGCTACTCCATTTGCATTATTCTAAGCTCTAATCTCTGCTCCCTCCCATATAAATTATGAACACCCCATCTCTTCTTCCTATCTTCTCCATAAATCTCCAGCAGCTAGTTGAAGAGATTCTCGACCTACTTTTCATTTCATAATCACATTTCATCGCAATGGGGATTTTTCCGCCCTGCCATTCCTCGGAGATGTTGGAGAAGCTGCTGGGATCGGTGTGCGGGAAGATGAAAGACGAACCCAATGAGATCGAGAGCAAGAGGAAGATCAGAGGCACTGTTGTGTTGATGAAGAAGAACGTGATGGATGTTACCGATTTAGGCGCTTCCATCGCCGATCGATTCCACGAGCTCTTTGGCAGAGGCATCTCGTTGCAGCTTGTTAGCGCTCTGCATTTTGACCCTGGTTAGTTCCAGTTCATCTCTCCTCCTCCAGATTTCTTCAGCATTCTAGAATCTTCTCTCATTCAAATGTGTGTTTCTGTGTGTAGAAAATCCGATGAGAGCGAAGCTTGGGAAGGAAGCTTACTTGGAGAACTGGGTGTCGAAGCTCACTTCGCTGAATGCGGAAGATGAGGCCTCATACGACGTCGTATTCGACTGGGATGAATCTCTCGGCCTCCCCGGTGCTTTCATCATCCGGAATCGCCATCACAGTCAAATCTACCTCAAGTCGTTCACGTTGCCAGACTTTCCCGGCCATGAACCCCTTCATTTTGTCTGCGATTCCTGGATTTATCCCTCCCATCGCTATGATTATCACCGCATCTTCTTCTCCAACAAGGTACTACTACTTTTCGGTTTCAGATTTCAATAGCATGTAGATTCGTCAAAACCTAAATTTCAATCTGAGAAATGATTCGATGATCAGACGTATCTGCCGTCAGAAACGCCTGCACCGCTACTGTATTACAGAGAGCAAGAGCTGCTAAACCTCCGGGGAAAAGGCTCCGGCGAGCTCAAGGAGTGGGACAGAGTGTACGACTACGCATACTACAACGACTTGGGAAGTCCTGAGAAAGGCGAGGATCATGCCCGCCACGTGCTCGGTGGATCCACCCATCCTTACCCTCGCAGAGCTAGAACAGGTCGATCACCAAACAAGAAAGGTAACATTTGACATGAATTAATTATCAGTGATAGTGAAAAAAATAATACAAAATGCAACAGCTGTAAAAGTTTTCTTTTGATGGTGATGCAGATCCCAACACCGAAACCAGACTTTTCCTTCTGAATCTCAACATATATGTCCCAAGAGATGAAAGATTCAATCAGGTGAAATTCTCCGATTTCATCGCTTATGCTCTGAAATCCCTGGGACAAGTACTAGTCCATGAGATCAAAGCTCTGTTCGACAAGACCTTCAATGAATTCGACACGTTCGACGACGTCCTCAGCCTATATGAAGGTGGGGACGGCCACTCCTTGGACAAAATCAGAGAGTGTGTGCCGTTGGCGCTGCTCAGAGAGCTTCTCCGTTCAGATGGAGAGCGGTTTCTCAAGTTCCCCATTCCTCAAGTCATCAAAGGTAATAATTTTGCACTGCTTCACTATTCCATAAACTATAACTCTGTTCTGATTTTGTTGATGGATTTGTGCAGAGGATAAAACTGCGTGGAGAAC
>JAPKLW010004353.1:0-13891 GCA_026898455.1 Plectranthus barbatus
TCCATCCATGTGCTCAAATAGCTCAGATTCCATCTGTGAAAGAAGTCATGACTGTTCCTTTGAACATCTGCTGCTTTCGGTACGAGTTTCCCTTGAATTTGGCCTAAAACCTGCAAAAGATTACCATGACAAGCATAATATCCCCTATAAACACTTCATGCTCAATTATTAACTAAAAACTTAAGTAAATGCAATAAAACAATAAGAAAACAACGTGATAAGTGAGGCAAAATACGAGCTTATCAACCCCCCCAAACTTAAACACTTGATTGTCCTCAATCAATAAAAGAATGAATCAAAAGTTCAAGTAGAAGAGAAGTGCAATGCCTCACAAGATTCATCACAATCAAACTCGTAAATCCACAAAACATCAACACTTTGTAAGAGTCAGAAAATCTGTAAACCATGGAAGACTCACAAGGGAAGTGTTTTCACTCATTCACTCAAGTGTTTAGGATAATATGAGATCACACAAGTCATGCAAATCAAGTTCTACCATAGGCTTGCAAATATTCTAAATCTCCACTGCAAACATGTGTACACAAGTCTAAGATCAGAAAGGACTTTATTCAAGGTTGTAATGTAGGCTTTTTGTGAAGGGTAGGGAAATATATGGCCAAGTGACTAAAATCAACTGAGTTGCGCACCTCAACCAATCTAAACCACTATCTAATGATATCCACCCATCTTTTATGATATTCAACATCAAACAAGGCTCTTTTATTATTTTTTTTTTCTTTTTCACACATCCTTTTATGCTCTAAACAATTTTTTGATTATACATTTGAGCTTATAAGGACTAACAAACACAACTCTTTTTTTTTTCTATATTTATTTTTTTTTTTTCTAGAGCCCAACCATTCTATGTTTTCACCCTTCTAATAATATCTTATCCTTCCTCAAACAACTCCCAACCCACTCTTATAGACAAGAGTTGATTCCCCTATCCTTTTCCAACTCATAGACAAAGAAAGAAAATTCATAGGCTCAAAAGGGCTGACTAGGATAAATGTTCAATTAGGACAGTGTATGGGATAAATAGGCTAAACAAAGATGGCCTAAAATCATTTCCTAAACCTGTGCACACTTAGCAGTCTTGAAAAAGAAACAAAGCAAGTTCTAGAGATACTCAATAATGCAGACACACTCACAAAAGAAATTAAGGCTCAATTCTCACACTTGGGACAATTTTTCTTCCATAATAAACATCAGATCATCATCAAACATCATGCCTTTGTAAGTTTCAAAACAAGTAGTCATGCGGTATTCTACATTCATAGGCATACTCAACCACTATCACAATCAATGCATACTAAAGTCAATCAATTTCAAATCTCGCATTCTTGCTAGGGTTATCTCATAGCTACGCAAATCTTCTCACAAAATCACAATTTTATTCAACAAATGCAAGAAAAAATTTTAAACTAGGCAAAAATTTAAACACATTGAAAGCATTAAATAAAAAGGAAGAAATAGTTTCAACTCCAAGTCCTCCTCCCCCCAAACTTATTCAATTGACAGAGAGAATAAGTTTGAAGATCAGACTAGGAGTGAAACAGTACCTCGATGTTGGTCTCAGACACCAACTTTTTATCTCTCGGAGGCTGCAGAGCGCGAAAGACGAAAACTGCTGCTGCTAGCACTCTGTGTCGATCGACAGAGGGCCTGTCGATCGACACAGAGCCTTCTTGTCGATCCATGGGGGTCGAAGGGTGCTCCGTCGATCACCTCTGTGTCGATCGACACCCTGTGTGTCGATCGAAACAGAGCTCCAGTTTTTTTTTTTTTTTTTTTTTTTACAAACACAACGTACGAAAATTAGAGAAACAAATGAAATAAAGCAAGTAAACAATGGGTTACCTCCCATGCAGTGCCTTAGTTATTGTCGTGGCTCGACGATAGGGATCCTTCACCAAGGAGGTCGGGTCCAGACTCGCCGCCCCCTTGCATCGATCATGTAGACCATCCGATCACGAATAACAGTGGTGAGCTCGGAAGAGGATGGTGTAATTGGCAATTTTGCCATCCCGTTTTCGCGCTCCCATTCGATCTCGGCGGCTTCTTCATCTTCCTCAATGGTGGTGGAGATGTTATTGCAAGCAGCTTCCTTCAAACTCTTGTCGATCACAAAGGTGATCGTCTCATCATTCCCTCGGAGTGTAATCTCTCCATCTCGGTAGTCTATCAAGGCTCCACTTGTCCTCAAGAACTCTCTTCCAAGGATCATCGGCATTCCGTGCTGTTCCTTCATATCCAAAACAACAAAATCAGCAGGAAAAATTAAATGCCCAACACGAATTAAAACATCTTCCACAACTCCCCTTGGTCGAGAAATTGAGCGATCGGCCATCTGAAGAGTGATTGAGGTTGGCCTCATTTCGCCTATCTGCAGCTTTTGGAAGACTGAGTATGGCATCAAGTTGATACTTGCACCTGTGTCGCAAAGGACATCCCTAAACTCCTTTCCCCCAATCTCGACCGGAATAGAGAAGCATCCCGGATCGGACCTCTTTGTTGGAACCTGTTTCTGCAAAAGAAGACTACATTGTTCATGAATTGAAATAGTTTGATCTTCGATTACCGGCTTTTTCTCTGTCATCAACTTCCTCAAGAACTTCATGTAGCCGGGAATCTCGCGGAGAGCCTCGATCAAGGGAATGTTGATGTTGACCTTCTTGAGATTCTCCACAAATCGAGCAAACTTGGAGTCTTCCTTCTTCTTTGCAAATCTTTGGGGAAAGGGCATTGGAGGAGTTGGATCACCTTTCTTCCTTGAATTTTCAGCTCCATGTGGCACCTGTGCTGCCTGCCTGTCGACTACCTCCTTCTGTCCTGCCTGTCGATCGACAGGGGGTGTGTCGATCGACACGGCTGCATCCCCCCTGTCGGTCACTTTGCTTCCTTGTCGACCTCTGCTGCTCTGTCCTACCTCTGTGTCGACCGACACAGGGTCTGTGTCGATCGAAACAGAGGTATCCTCTGCGGGAAATTCCTCTCTTTCAGCTCCAAAGTCATCCTCGGACATGCTAGGACCCTCGTACCTCGTACCGGACCTCAAGGAAATGGCATTGACCTGTTTGGCCTTCTCAGGATTGACTTCTGTGGTGCTGGGGAGCTGGCCTGGCTTGTGTTGATTGCTCATAGCAGTGGAAATCTGACTGAACTGTGCATCGAGCATCTGAAGGTGCTTCGTCATATGTTGCATGTGAGTGGACATGTTCTTCACCTCAGTTTCCACCTTGCCAAACCTATTGTCGGAGCTTTTGATGAACTTTTCAAGCGTCTCCTCCAGCACAGACTTCTTCTTCTCCACAATCTCTCCCCCGGCTCCAACACTGAATCCCGGTGGAGGATTCTCAGCTGCATAAGGGTTAGAATAAGAAAAACCAGGATGGTTCTTAGCACTGTAACCATACCCTTGATTGTTGGCTCGGTAGTTGTTGTTGTTGTAACCTCCATTGGCATAGTTCACTTCAGCGGTATTAGAGGTGCTCGAACTGCTTCCTCGGTAGATGTAGTCGGCCTCAATGGGAACAATGGCCATGTTGGGATCTAAAGTAGCTGCTACCGAAGCTCTACCGGCCTCCAACAGTTTGAACTCTTGTCGGAGCTTCTTCACTTCTGCCACCACATCAATTTCCGGAGTAGTGGTCACTGCTTTCTGCCTTTCAGTAGGCCATTGATGACTGTTGAGGGCCATGTCTGCAAGAAGTTGCATCCCCTCTTCTCCACTTTTCTTCATGAGAAGTCCTCCAGCTGAAGCATCAACCAATTCTTTTAAGTGAGGGGTTAATCCTTCATAAAAGTGGCATACCTGCATCTCAAGATCAATCCCGTGGCCGGGGCACATCCTCAAAAGCTCTTTGTATCTCTTCCAAGCTTCATAGAGGGTCTCATCGTACTTCTGGCTGAAGTGAGTGATGTCGGACTTCCTCTTCATGATGACACTGGGCGGGAAGAAGTTGGTGAGGAACTCTGCTCGGAGTTGTGCCCATGTGGCAATTCTGCTCTTGTCCAATCCAGCAAACCAAGATCGGGCCTCATCCCTGAGAGAAAAAGAAAACAGCCGCATCCAGATGGTGTCTTGAGGCACTCCGTTCTGCTTGATTGTGTCGCACACCTCGATGAACTGACTGAGGTGGCCGTATGGATCCTCAATGGCCTTCCCTGCATACTGGTTCTGCTGGACCATCTGAATCAGACCTGTCTTCAGCTCGAAGTTGTTGGCATCAATGCCAGCTTGGAATCCCGGCTCCTCTCTCTGTGGCAGGAAGCGATCAAGAATGGATCTTTGAGGCACCACAATTCTCCTTTCATGGTTTCCTTCATTGGCCAGGGCTGCCAGTCTGGCAGCCTGCTCTGCTTGAACTGCTTGTGCTACTTGAAGTTGATCCCTGAGTTGTCGGACCTCATTCATGAACTGTCTCTGCTCCTCGGGAGTCATGTTTTGGAATGGTGCTTCTGGTGGTTGCTCCATCTCAGGCTCTTTTTCCTTGCTCTTTCCTTTGCTTTTGTTCTTCCTACAGGTAGCTTCAATCTCTGAATCGAAGGCTTCAAGATTCTTCCCCCGAGCTCTTGTGTTCATGCACCTGAAGAGAAAACAGAAAAATCGAGAATCAGCCTCTGTGTCGACCGACAGGGAGGCTGTCGATCGACACGGATGCTGCCTCTGCGTCGATCGACAGAAGCTCTGTCGATCGAAACAGAAACAAAAATTTCACACACACGCACGCGAATAGAAATAAAAACTCAATCCAGAAAATATCAAAACAATCCAATAACAAGACAAAATCTGACTATCCCCGGCAACGACGCCAATTTGATAACCGTGAAATACAGCAGCAAATAAATTTATAATAACCCGAAGGCTAGTCGAACCCACAGGGATAGTGCAACGAAGTCATCTCATGTACTGGACACAGTTTATCAATTCTTTGTTTGAGTGAACCAATTTTCAGAAGAGGGTTTTTGTTTTCAAAATAGAAAATAACTTGGGAATAAAATTCAATAATAAAAAGCACAGATTCTAGGAAAATCAACCAATCCAATTCAACATGTATAAACAATCAATCCAAACCCAAAATAATCATTAAGGTGGGAAATCTGATAAATTGGAATTAATTCCTTTGTTGGGCAATTAAAACCTAGATTACTAGAAAGTGAATTTTACCTCTCGGCCTCAATAACACAAACTAGTCAATCTCAATAAAGATACAGATTTGAAAACCCTACAACTAATTCTTCTTTTTGAGACAGAAAACAGTTGTATCAAAATTCTATTTTCCTATTATTAATTATCTCCTCTCGGTCTCAAATTAATAACTATAAGCCTAATTCAATTTTCATCTCTCGATCCTTCAATTGAAAATAGATTTTAAAATCAAAACCATAGAATTTGAACCAATTAATTAGGGTTTGGAATTAATCGAATTAACACATGCCAAAAAGGATGGAGAAAACCCTAGAACCTGTTAAGGGTTATAGCCTAACATAATTGAAACAAACATTGCAAAAGATGTAAAGAAACTTACTTGAATCATTAAAATAATAGGAATCTTGAAGTACTTGAATCCAATTGCAACAATAAAATAAAGAGTACTAGAAATTAAAGAGTTGAATGCTGAAAATAAAATAAAGGAGTGCTGAAAAACTGAATAATAAGATCTAGAGGAATGAATTTTCGAGCCTAATAAGTCATATTTATAGGGGGAGAAAGTATATCTTCAAAAGGTAATGATTTGGGAAGGAAAAATCTCCAAACTGGGCCAAAAACTGCCTTTCCGGTGCGCGTGTCGCTCGACACAGTTCCTGTCGGTCGACAGGATTTCATTTCGGTCAACACAACTTGTGTCGCTCGACACAGAAACATTCCTCTGCGCAGTCTCACGGTTTTGGCCATAACTTTTGCTCCCGAACTCCGATTGACCCGATTCCAGTTGCGTTGGAAAGCTAATTCAAAGATCTTTCCATCCATGTGCTCAAATAGCTCAGATTCCATCTGTGAAAGAAGTCGTGACTGTTCCTTTGAACATCTGCTGCTTTCGGTACGGGTTTCCCTTGAATTTGGCCTAAAACCTGCAAAAGATTACCATGACAAGCATAATATCCCCTATAAACACTTCATGCTCAATTATTAACTAAAAACTTAAGTAAATGCAATAAAACAATAAGAAAACAACGTGATAAGTGAGGCAAAATACGAGCTTATCAATAGGCTCCAGGCGAATCGGATCCTCATCATTCTTCTGCGTATCGGCGTCGAGGAGGTTCCCCTCAGCATTGAGGCCTTGGTCTTCAGCGAGAGTCGGAGGCGAGGATTGAGGTGTAGGCGGTCGCCTGATGTTGTTGAGGTCAAACTCCGGACACCTTCGACCGACCAGCTGATAGCGCATTTCGCAACGCGCTAAAGCTGCAAGTGTACAGACCACTGCAGAGGGCAAGTAATAAATTATCGAACTCAAGGACTGCAGGCTCGAAGTACAACTAAGCACTAAAACGTAGATATCGTACTACTATCTAGGCGAATCATATAAGGAAATTGGTTTATCTAAACTAATTGATTTTAAAGCAATGATAAAATAAAAAGATTTAATTAACGATTTTTGAAAGCTAGTGAGAAAACAGGATTCCAGGGCAATCCACTTTGAATATTAAACAAACAACGTTTTCATGCAATTCAATCCCAATTTAATTCCCAAAGATGTGAGCAATCGCAAATATGTTATCAGGTGATCCTCTCGGACTCTAAACCATAACATGGAAATAAAATACCTAGTGACTCCTCTCGGATGCGCAAAAGGAATTTTACTCTTGATAAAAACCTTAGATTTTAAACCCTTTAAAAGCTCAATTTCCTCTCGGACAATTGTTCTAACAAATCTAATTTATTTGCGTCTTAATGGATAACCTAGACCTCTCGGTTCAAAAACTACCAATTCAAATCACAATTAATGGCCAGTTAATCACAATTCATGAAAATCCCAGATTAAATTAGAACATCAAAGGAAAAGGAACATTAAATTGCATAAACTGTTGAATGAATAAATACAAAGTTTCAAAACCCTAGAATCCACAAATGGGTTTAGCCAATCATGCTAAATCCCAGAAAAACAAGAGAATGAAGTGTCATAAAGTCAGAAAACATGGAATTGAAAAACCGTAAAAGTCTTCAATCTTCGAATCCTGGCATGCCCTTCAAGTTTCCCTTGAATTGTTGTGCATTCTCTCTCTAACCTCAGGAAATTGGAAAAATAAAAGAAGGAGTAACGTAGCGTGGTAGGAATTATGGAGAAGGAAGAAGCCTTTTCAAGGCTTTTTGAACTCATATATATAGGTGGGAATTTTCAATCTCAAAAGATATGAGAGAAATTGTGACTTGGGCCAAAAGATACGTAAGTTTACGTCAAAATTGCGGAACCGGCGATTGGAGGAAATCTCGCCCGGCGATCGCCGGTTTGGAAAAAGGGTCGCCGTTTTGGTCACGAAGGAAAAAAAAGCGGAGCCGGCGATCTGCCGGCATGTACACCCGGTCGCCGGTTTGGAGCTGGGTCGCCGTGGGAGCAGGTGAACGCCGTTTTGGAGCAGCAGGTCGCAGGCTGGGAGGAGTGGTCGCCGGTTGCGTAACTGGGTCGCCGGTTATGCAACCGGGTCTCCGGTTGCGTAGACAGCTTGCGCAGTCTCACGATTTTGGCCATAACTTTTGGTCCCGAACTCCGATTGACCTGATTCCAGTTGCATTGGAAAGCTAACTCAAAGATCTATCTATTGGTATGCTCCATTAGCTCGAATTCCATGTGTGGAGGAATTGGTGACTGTTTCTTTGAACGTAAACTGCTTTCGGAATGGGTTTCCATTGAAACTTGGCCTAAAACATATGTGGGTGCAGTCTTTTTCTCACTTCTTCTTCTTCTTGATGCAAACAAACATCGATTGGCTCCACGGCACTCATTCAGACTCAAATACGCATGAAATCTGTGCAAAACAACATCAAACAAAGCCAAACGTAATATTTCCTTAAAGAATTAGAATAACGCCTGAAAACATCACGTAATGGCTCAATCTGAAGTATAATCTAAGCATAAATATATCAATAACATGCACAGAGTGAGTGTTTATCAAACCCCCCAAACTTAAACTATTGTTCGTCCTCGAACAATGAAAAGACAAAACAAAACAGAAATAAACACGAGGGGGTGCATTAATTGATCATTAGCTGTTTCAGACACAAAATGGGTTTGTGATTCCCACACCAATCACTGCATCATTCATCAGTGAAATGCAAACAGACAATTTCAATCCTGGCCTCTAAAAGTTCGCTTCTCACAGGATAGTGTATCACTCATTTTTCGCTCAGATTGTAAGAAAGGTTAGTGTATACTCTCAAATTGTCAACTGCACACTCTTTCTACCATAAGCTTGCTCATCGTCTAAAACTCTCCACTGACTATGGGAATGCTAGGATAAAGATCAAAAAGGTCTTTAGTTCAGGTTCTAATGTAGGCACATTGGTGAAAGGTATGGAAAATTTTGGCTAAAAGTGACTAAATAAATTCATCCTTATAACTCCATTCACTCTAACTATTCCTCATCACATACCACATGTCTGACTAACTACTACAGGCTACTAGCAACAACAGATTTTTAGGACCAACTTTCTTTTGAACAAAAAATAAAGATTTTTTATCTTCCTATGAATATTGTCTCATAGACAAGACACATATTACAACTATTTCCCACCATATTTTGTTTTCACCTCAACTCATAGACAAGAAGGAATCCAGGCTTTCACTTATAGACAAGAACAGAAAACCACGGACTCAAAGGCTAATTGTGAACAATAGACATCAATCTACCCTTTATTTCACCCAAATCTTATAGACAAGATACCATGCACCCGTATATAGCACTTTCCCATAGACAAGATAGAACTACAACACTTTCCTGACTCATAGACAAGAAAGAAAAGTAACAGGCTCAAAGGGGTTTCACCAAGGATAACATTGTATAGAAGACAGTGTTTTTGATAATGTACTGATACAAATGGTCCCTCATACAGCTTTAGACAACGACTCTACATTCACCACCTAACATTGTTGGATACCCTTACAAAATCCATCCACACCTCCTATCATCCGGGTTAAGAAAGAAAAGGCTTTCAGGCTCAACTGGGCTAACAAAGGAGTATGCATCGGGTTAGTGTTTGGGTTCATTGTGGCTCATGAAACGATGGCCTAAAATCATTTCTAAATCCTTGACACTCTCCTACGCAATTTTGAGCAAGAAACCAGAGCAAGTTCTAGAGATCAAATGCACAGTAATATACTCTCAATGAAACAAAAATAGGCTCAAATTCTCACATGGCTATAAGCTTATTCAAGAGGCCAAAATCAATTTCATCAATTCACACATCACCAAATCATTCACAGCAATCAATATGAGTCTCACGAGAAAGAAAGGGTTGTCGTCATAAACTTGATCAATAACGCAAAAATAAACACCCTATCAATTCTTTCCTATCCAATACTCAAGTTCCTAGTACAGACTCAGCAAAATTAAATAAAACGAAAAAATATCCTAATCAACTCTAATTCAGCAAATAACCACTCAAATAACCAAACTAATAACAAAAGCAATTTAAACATAAAAGAAACTAAGGAAGAAACACACACATCGACCGATCACCTCCTCCTCCCCCCAAACTTATTCGATACACAGGAGACAATAAGTTTGTGGGAAAAAGGATCACGGAGATGTGTGGAGAACCTCGATAAATCTCACTGCGGTGGAGAGCGGGCCATAGACTTATGCAACTTCTAGTACTTCGAGCTCTGTTCCTGTACCAACAAACTCAACAACCACAAGTGAACGTAAAACAAAAAAAAATAAAAAGAAATAACATAAATTTAAATAACTAGAAAGAGATAGAAAGTTGGGTTGCCTCCCAACAAGCGCTTTATTTATTGTCTGTAGCTAGACACAGTAGAGGTGGACCTAGGGATCAGGTAGATCAGTGTCTGGAATCCGGTCAGAGTCCTTGAATCGCCCACCGCAGTTCTTCTTCTCCATGGCCTTGCAGATGGAGAACGTGACTGTCTCATCATTCACTCTCAGGCTCAGCTCTCCTTTCTTCACGTCAATCAGTGCATCCGCGGTGTTCAGAAATGGTCTCCCAAGTATCAGCGGAATGCCTCTGTCTTCCTCCATGTCTAGAACCACAAAGTCAGCTGGGAAAACAAAATTCCCAACCTTCACCAGTACATCCTCGACTACCCCTTTAGGGTAGTTTACCGACCTGTCAGCCATCTGAAGCCTGATGGTAGTTGGTTTGATGTCCCCAATTTGTAGCTTCTTGAAGATGGATAGGGGCATCAGATTTATGCTCGCCCCCGAGTCACAGAGGACCTTCTCGAAATTCTGTCCCCCAATGGTACAAGGGACTGAGAAGTATCCTGGATCAGCCCTTTTTACTGGCATCTTCTTCTGAATAATGGCGCTGCATTCCTCGAAGAGGTTTACTGTCTCGAACGCACCAAAGGGCTTCTTTTGGGTAACCATGTCCTTCAGAAACTTCAAATACCCAGGAATTTCCTGCACCACTTCAATCGGAGGTAGATTGATGTGGATCTTCTTCATATGCTCCAGGAAGCGCTTGTACCTCTCATTCTTCTGCTTCTTAGCAAGCCTCTGCGGAAAAGGAACAGCGGTAGGACCAGCAATTTTGGGTCTGTCTTCAGGACAGACCTCTTTACCCTTTTTAGTACGTTCTTCTTCAGGAAGAATAGGGTCGGGCTGTGCAACTTCAGGTTGCACAGGCGTGTCAGCAGGCTTTTTAGCAAATCGTTGTGGGAAAGGAATAGCGATATAGCCTGGAAAAGGAGTTCTGTACTCCAGACGAGTACCCTTACTCTCTTGACTGTGTTCTTCTTCAGGAAGAACAGGAGCAGGCTGTGCAACTTCAGGTTGCACAGGCGTATAAGTGGGCACAGATGGGCCCTCATATCCTCTGCCACTACGAGTGGTAATGGCATTGCAGTGCTCCTTCGGCTTCACCACGGTAGTACTAGGGAACTGCCCAGGGGTATGCTGGTTACCAATCGTATTAGCAATTTAGGAAATTTGGATGTCGATCTGTTTCAAATGCTTTCCCATCTCCCCCATATTATTCTGCAGCTGAGCAATTTCCCCATCTGTCTTCGTAGACTTAGCATTGGAGACTGCGATGAATTGGGTCAGAAGCTCCCTCATGCTTGGCTCCTTTGGCTCATTCGTTGCTCCATGGTTTGCAGAAAACCCAGGTGGAGGCTGCAGAGCATTATTCGGATTCCCATAAGAGAAATTGGGATGATTCCGATTGTTGGGATGATACACCATGTTCCCTGACGGATACTCTCGATTGTTGTTGAAGTTCCTCTGGTTCACATAGTTTACATCCTCCAGTAATTTGGTGGAAGCAGCCACCTCTTTCCTCATCAACTTAACCTCAGCAACCAAATCTCCAGTGTCATCAACTGCTGCTATTCTGTGATCATCCCTGTCTGCTGGCCAGTTGTACTCACTTTTTGCCATCATTTCCAGTAAAGCTAACCCTTCCTGTGGTGGTTTAGCAGTCAGTGACCCTCCAGCTGAAGCATTCACATGCTTCTGGGTCTCCCTGTCCAGTCCTTTGTAAAAATGACACATCTGCTGCTTCTCAGTAAAACCATGGCAAGGGCAGAAGCGCAAGAGATCCTTGAAGCGCTCCCAAGCCTCGTACAGTGACTCTCCAGAAAACTGCCTGAATTGTGAAATCTGAGTCTGCAACTGAATAGTTTTGTTGGGTGGGAAAAATTGGATCAGAAACAGCTTGCATAATTCTTCCCATGTTGAGATCTCGTTGCAGTTCAACGTCATGTACCACGACAAGGCTCTGTCGCGCAATGTGAAGTGGAACAGGTGCAACTGAATATAGTCGATAGGCACCTGATTCTGCTTAACTGTATCGCAGAGCAGCAGGAATCTCTGAACGTGTAAATGAGGGTCCTCAGATGGTAGTCCCCCATACTGGTTCTGCTGGGCTGTATGTATCAGACCAGTTTTCAGTTCAAAGTTCGGTGTGTCCACCCTCAATCCAAAATCAGCATTACGATGCCTGTCAGTCATAGGCTCGTACATCTCATCAACAGTGGGCGCTCTCACGACTTCAGGAGCCCGATTCTCTTGAAGTCGTAGATTCATCTCTTGGAGCTGCCTCTGCAGCTCAGCTATCTGTGCCGCTTGATTGTCAGCCATCTGAAATGCCAACTTCCTTCTCGCGGTGTTTCTTCGGCAGGTAGACTCGATCTCTGGGTCTAAAGGTTCAGCAGCTGGACCTTTTGCCCTGGTTTGCATACACTACCTGCACAAGAAAACACACCGTGAACGGCACAGAGAATAAACAGAATTAAAATTAAAAATACGTAAAATAAGGCCTAGAGTAATTAGCGTAATATCAGAATTAGTGTTAATTGCAAATCTTTGCAGTCCCCGGCAACGGCGCCAAAAACTTGATAGCGCGTTTCGCAACGCGCTAAAGCTGCAAGTGTACAGACCACTGCAGAGGGCAAGTAATAAATTATCGAACTCAAGGACTGCAGGCTCGAAGTACAACTAAGCACTAAAACGTAGATATCGTACTACTATCTAGGCGAATCATATAAGGAAATTGGTTTATCTAAACTAATTGATTTTAAAGCAATGATAAAATAAAAGGATTTAATTAACGATTTTTGAAAGCTAGTGAGAAAACAGGATTCCAGGGCAATCCACTTTGAATATTAAACAAACAACGTTTTCATGCAATTCAATCCCAATTTAATTCCCAAAGATGTGAGCAATCGCAAATATGTTATCAGGTGATCCTCTCGGACTCTAAACCATAACATGGAAATAAAATACCTAGTGACTCCTCTCGGATGCGCAAAAGGAATTTTACTCTTGATAAAAACCTTAGATTTTAAACCCTTTAAAAGCTCAATTTCCTCTCGGACAATTGTTCTAACAAATCTAATTTATTTGCGTCTTAATGGATAACCTAGACCTCTCGGTTCAAAAACTACCAATTCAAATCACAATTAATGGCCAGTTAATCACAATTCATGAAAATCCCAGATTAAATTAGAACATCAAAGGAAAAGGAACATTAAATTGCATAAACTGTTGAATGAATAAATACAAAGTTTCAAAACCCTAGAATCCACAAATGGGTTTAGCCAATCATGCTAAATCCCAGAAAAACAAGAGAATGAAGAGTCATAAAGTCAGAAAACATGGAATTGAAAAACCGTAAAAGTCTTCAATCTTCGAATCCTGGCATGCCCTTCAAGTTTCCCTTGAATTGTTGTGCATTCTCTCTCTAACCTCAGGAAATTGGAAAAATAAAAGAAGGAGTAACGTAGCGTGGTAGGAATTATGGAGAAGGAAGAAGCCTTTTCAAGGCTTTTTGAACTCATATATATAGGTGGGAATTTTCAATCTCAAAAGATATGAGAGAAATTGTGACTTGGGCCAAAAGATACGTAAGTTTACGTCAAAATTGCGGAACCGGCGATTGGAGGAAATCTCGCCCGGCGATCGCCGGTTTGGAAAAAGGGTCGCCGTTTTGGTCACGAAGGAAAAAAAAGCGGAGCCGGCGATCTGCCGGCATGTACACCCGGTCGCCGGTTTGGAGCTGGGTCGCCGTGGGAGCAGGTGAACGCCGTTTTGGAGCAGCAGGTCGCAGGCTGGGAGGAGTGGTCGCCGGTTGCGTAACTGGGTCGCCGGTTATGCAACCGGGTCTCCGGTTGCGTAGACAGCTTGCGCAGTCTCACGATTTTGGCCATAACTTTTGGTCCCGAACTCCGATTGACCTGATTCCAGTTGCATTGGAAAGCTAACT
>JAPKLW010004353.1:13901-28260 GCA_026898455.1 Plectranthus barbatus
GTAATGGCTAAATCTGAAGTATAATCTAAGCATAAATATATCAATAACATGCACAGAGTGAGTGTTTATCATTTATCAACTATGTTGAAGTAGTGATTTATCTTCTCCATCTCTTTAGGTGTGGTCTGGTAAGTCTGACATTCTGATTCATGTGATAAGAAGAATGTTCAACAATAGAATATTTAACATAAGTATTAATTTACCAGTTTGTAGAGTTCTCAATTTGAAGGGAGTCAGAGTTTTACACACTTCTTCTTCTTCTCCTTCTTCTCCTTCTTCTTCTCCGTCTTCTCCTTCTTCACCTTCATTTCTTCTTCTTCTTCTTCTTCTTCTTCTTTTTCTTCTCCTTATCCTTCTTCTTCTTCTTCTTATTCTTCTTCTTGAATATCTCTACATTAGTGTCCATATATTTTTCAGATTCAACATATTCTTCAATCTTCACATGGAACATTGTTTGATCCAGCTTATCAAATTCATCATCCGATTTTGATTCTTCACTGAGAGTTGTGTTAAAGTTGAGCTTGCTCTGTCTAAGTACTGTTGGACACTCGTTGGCATAATGTCCGACACCTGAACAACCATGGCACTTTATAGTGTCGATGTTAGACTTTTCTGTGAGAGAATTCTTACATTTTCTTTATATATCTTCACTTCCTCTCCTTGTGGAACTTGAAGAGCTGTTTGAGAAATTTGAGGGTGATGACGATACAGAACTCCTTCTATCTTTCTTGAGAGACCTAACAAGCTTGATAAACTTTTTGGTTAGTAAAACAAGATTTGGCTTATCTTTATTAAGTAGATCCTCATCTGATTCCACTTCCAGAATGTTTGACTTTGTTGTACTTGGTGATGCTTCAGATCCATATTTTCCAGCGTGTAGGGCTACGCCTTTGGTCTTGTATTCACGTTTATGTTCCATTAAATTTAGCTCAAAAGTAGTTAGAATACTTACCAGTTCAGTAATCTCCAAGGTTGCAACATCTCTTGCTTCTTCAAACGCTGACACCTTGATGTTGAACTTTTCTGGCAGCGACCTTAACATCTTGCTAACTTGTCTCTGATTGCTAATGGGTTCACCTAGAGCATGAGCTTCATTCTCCATGGATGTCATCTTCTCATAGTAAGAGGAAATAGTTTCTTCCTCCAACATCTTGAGATTCTCGAATTTTGTGGTGAGTAATCTCATTTTAGTCTTTCTAACACTAGCGGTTCCTTCACATTTTTATTGAAGTATCAACCATGCATCTCGAGCTTCCAAACAACTAGATATTAACATGAAACACGTAACATCAACAGAAATAAAAATAGCATTCAGCGCCTTTGAGTTAAAGTTAGAGATTTGTCGTTCATCAACACTCCATTGTCCTTCAGGTTTAAGTTTGGCAATGATTTTTGTAGTATCCTCTGGATCTTAAACAGTGATTTTTGGAGGTGTCCAACCATCCGAAACAGCAACCCACGCTCGTTCATCAATAGACTTGATTTGCATCCTCATTCAAGACTTCCATAGAGAGTAGTTATTCCCATCACTCTCTAGAATGGGTGGACGACAAGCAGGGCTTGAGAAATCCGTAATAGTAAACTGCACTCAGGATCAAACAACTTAGTCTGTCAAGAAGTAGGCTCTGATACCAATTGAAAGAATTTAGTGTCTGAGTTTACTATTAACATCGAGATTGTTAGGAATTAATTGTGAATTCCTCCCTTAGGATCAATATTGTAAAAGTTTTGTTGAATCAAAGCTTATTTAGTTGGTCGATCATTCCTGAATTCTAGCATAGTCTAGGAACTCCAATGCAATGTCCTGTTTAGGAAAAATATCTAGTTGTAATAGATTAGGAAGTGTCTGAGAAGACTGCTGAAGGATTCAGCAGATGGAACGAAGAATATCAAGTTCAAGCTACTTTAGAATGCTAGAAGTATTCTCAGCAGATGGTAGCTGCTAGAGATATCAGCAGACGAAAATGACTGCTAGAGACGTTAGCGGTCAAGTTCTAAGAAGAATGATTGCAAAGGCGTTAGCAATCACATGCTGAAGGAAGAGACTGCTAAGGACAAGTGGTCAGCAGTCAGAAGCAAGTGATAGCAGAATGCTGAAGGAGTCAGCATTCGCTAGCATTCTAGTAGATTGCTAAGCATTAGCAATCAGCAGATAAAGACTTAAGTGCTAAAGACGCATCTGCTGAAGGAGTCAGCAGATTGAAGAGCAGATTGCTAGAAAAGCCTAGCAATCAAAAGTCTTAGTAGAGTACTCCCAACATTTTCCGATAGAATGTCTAGCAAGAGATACTCAGCAGATACTTGCGAAAGACGCCCGTTCTGACAGAAAGTACAACCAAGGACGAAAGCCTCAACCGAAGGTAAAAAGGCACTGTACACACCGGAAAGGACGAAAAAGGAAGTTTCTCTCTTGGACAAAGGAGTCGTTGTATCTAACGGGTATGGAGATTCAAAATTTGAATCTCCAGATATAAAAGACAAGTCCAAATAGAGAGAAGACAACTACTCAACTCTCGAATCAACTCGCACATTTACAGAGCGAACCAAAAGGGATTCCTTTGACAAAACAAAAAAGGTAAAAAGAGAGTAGTCAGTTGAGAGCTCACATCTGAGAATATTCAAAGATCTCAACAACCGCCGTAGGGTCCCCATTCAATATCTGACACTACATTGAAGAGATTCCTTGACTTAGCTCAAGAATCTTCAATCATTGGGATACCTTCCAAATCAGGAAGCATCCAGCAGTCATTTATGGGAAGAATTGACTGCGACGTGCTTTAGCCGCAAACCAGACAGAGTTTGGAGAAAACTATAAAATCTCCATTCCAGTGAAGGACAAGTTTTACGAAGGTGCGCCCTTGACTTGGCCGGAGCTGCTGCTGCTAAGAGAGTGAAGTAACGGAGGATAGCTTTGTGGTGGCCAGCTCGAAAGTTCACCGCCTGCTACAAGTGTTCGGCAAAGCCTTGTATTTCACATATCTTTTTATTGGAATTCTCAGCGTTACTGCTGAGGATTCGACGTAGATCTATTTGATCGAACCACTATAAATATTGTGTGTTCTTCACTGTTTTATTGGGTTCTGTTCATTGATTTGAAACTTAGCAACCCAAGTTGCTAGAGTATACTTGAAGAAAACCCTAAGTACGATTCTGAGCTTAAACATTTAACAAGAACTTAAGTGCAAGATAATATTTAGACTTCCGCTGCATTCGTGTGTGTTTGTTGGGAAATTATTCCTAAATCTCCCTTAGGATCATATTGTAAAAGGTTTTGTTGGATCAAACCTTAGTAGATTGGTCGATCAATTGCTGAATTCTAGTATAGTCTAGCAACTCATGTAATGTCCTGTATAGGCTAAGTATCGAGTTGTAATAGATTAGATTGCTAGAATCATTCCTAGCAGATTGTGGCTGCTAGAGATATTAGCAGATGAGGATGACTGCTAGAGATAATAACGGTCAAGTGCTAAGGAGGGGATTGCTAAGGAGTTTGCAATCCTATGTCAAACGAAGAGACTGCTAGAATCAAGTGCTCAGTAGTCGGAAGAACAAGTAGCTGAATGCTAGAAGAAGTTAGCATTTTCTAAAAGCAATGTATAGCGGAATGCTGAAGGATTCAGCATTCGCTAGCATGTAGCAGATTGCTAAAGGCGATAGCAATCCGGAGTCAAAAGAACCAAGTGCTAAACATGAGCAACTGCTGAGCAGTCAGCAGTCCGATACATAGTCTAGCAGATTGCTAGGAAGGCTTAGCAGATCGTTCCGAGAAGGCTTAGCAAGGCGAGATAGCTAACAACGACTACTACACTACCGTTCTAATAGACGTACATGCAAAGGACAAGACTTTCCCGAAGTAGGTCAAAAAGTACTGTACGACGCTGGAAAGGACGGATAAAGTCGAACCACTCTTGGACAAAGGAGTCGTTGTGTTTAACGGGTATGGAGATTCAATGTTTGAATCTCCAGGTATAAAAGACAAGTCCAGAAGTGAGAGACGACTACTGCTTCAATCACTGCATACACTCGCAAACATCCTAAGTTAGAGATTCCTTTGACAAAGCGAACAAGTGATAAAGTAGTTAGTTGAGAGCACGAGATAAAAGTGTATTCAAATCTCTCATCAACCAGGAGTGTCTTCCATTGAATATCTGACATTGCCTTTAAGAGATTCCTTGACTTCGGTCGAGAATCCAATCATTGGGATACCTTACATCCTAGGAAGCATCCAGCAGTCACATCTTTGAAAAGGGATTGACTCCGACGAGCATATTGCCAAAAACAGACAAGTTCAGGAGAGAACTTTAAAAGCTCCCCCTAGCAGCGAAGGACATGTTTTACGAAGGTTTGCCCTTGACTTGGCCGGTGCTGAAGTTGATTGAGAAGAACGAAGTAACGGATGATAGTTTTGTAGTGGCCGGGTCGAAAGTTCACCGCCTGCTACAAGTTTCTCCTTGTATTTCGTATACTTTCTTAGTGAAATTCTTAACGTTTCGCTAAGGAGTGGACGTAGATCTACTTGATCAAACCACTATAAATATCGTGTCTCTTTACTATTTTATTGATTTACTGTTTCTCGTGTTTGTTTTTGAAACCTAGCAACCAAGTTGCTAGAGTATAACTTGAAGAAACCCTAATCCTACCTTGAGCTAAAACTACTTTGATAAAGAAGAACTTAAGTGCAAGTGAACGTTAATATTCTGCTGCATTTCGTGTGTGTTTGTTGTTTGTATTCACCACGACGACTCTGATCTTGGGACCAACAGTGTTTGTTGTTCGATACTCACCACGACGACTTTGATGTGGGACCAACAAGTGGTATCAGAGTGTTAGGTCGTAAGACTTGCTGCTTCTTAGTCGCTTCGACCAGATCTGTGTTTGTTCCTTGCACTGTACTTTGTTCTTTTGTGTCTCTAGCTCAGGAACTTCAAGCTTGACAAGATGAATCATATTTTGCAGAAGCATACAAAGGAGAAGTTCAAGTCATGGCAAAAGCTTGCCACCATCCAGCTACAAAGCATACATCCGGAGATGGCGGATGTTCTTGCAAAAGGTCTAATCAAAATTATGAAAGCTAACAGTTTTGTAGGACCAGCTGCCGATGGACAACCGAGACCTCAAATGGTCGCGAAGCCGTTTGATGAATACACGGTTAAAGATAAGAAGAGAGCTCAATTGGAGCACTTAGCAAAGAAGCTAATCCTGGATTCTTTGTCGCCGTTGATGGCAGATAAAGCTTTGGATTTTATTACAGCCAAAGAAATGTGGGATTACGTTTGTGAATCCTCCCAAGAGACAGACCAGATGAAGCGCAACAAGTTACAGGTAGTTGTTGACAAATATGAGTCTGCTTGCGGGTGAATCCATACAAGCAATGGAAGAAAGATTTAACACCATCATGGGAGAGCTCCAAAATCTGGGTAAAACATACGATAATGGAGAAATGAACAAAAAGATCATCTCCAAACTCTACCCAAAGAGCGATTGGTTCGTGAAGATGACCAGCTTGAGTGAGGAAGACCTCAGCAAGATGTCTACATCCGAGGTATTTGCTCAACTCGAAACTCATAAGTTCATTATACAACAATCAAAGAAGAACGAGGCTGCTGTGGCTCAAGCTTCATCAGCGCCCGCTGTGAACTCTGAAGACTTAGCATATTTTGCTAAGAAAGATGCAATCAAATGGAAGACAAAGAAGCCCTTCCGCAATCAAGAAAGACTTATTCCTGCTTCTCCAGCAAAAGAGGTTGTCTCTACCTCCAGCTCTCAACCTGAAGATCTGAAGATAAGTGAGTTGGAAGAGCAAATGCGAAAGCTCCAGAAGCTGATGCTGGAAGATAAAGCTGAGAAAGAAGCGAAGGAAGCCAAGCTTGTTTCATCATCCTCTCGTTCCGCAGAGAGAAAGTTGAGGACATGCTTTGAGTGTAATTCTCCTGATCATCTTAAGCATGAATGTCCGAGGGTAAGCCAGGAAGAAAGGGAGCGCCTCAAACAAAGGTTTGAGAGAAGAGTTGTCTAGACGGTTACCAGACCATTACTGACCAGGACCGAGGTGCTCGATGTCCCTGATAATGAAGAGGCGTATTACTCTTCAGAGGAAGATGATGAGGAAGCCATGCTGGTCTTGATGGCAGATATCGTTGAAGATCAGTTTGCTGATGCTGAGCAGAGCACTGAATCGGCTCTAACAGTCAATGCCAATGAGGTACAATTTACCAGCATTCCTAGTTCAGCAGACGCGCATGAATTGGAGGAATCTTTTCTAGATTCTGAGGATGATTACCTTACCAAGCTTTCAATTGAGTTTTCAAAAATGTATTCCATTAAGAATGCTATAGTGGGAGAAAACACCTCACTCAAAACTCAACTTTCATCTTTGATCGAGGAAGTCGAAAGACTAAGGTCTGAAAGTGAGGAATTTTTGAAACATAAAGCAGATTTCTCTAAGATCTCTGAAAAATTTTCAAAACTTAGAAAATGAGAATGTTGCTTTGAAAGCTAAACCTAAAGAGGAATTCATATGTGCTTACACATCCAGCAAGGCAGTACTAAATGCCATTGTCGGACAACAGAGAAGACATTCTGACAAGTCAGGATTGGGTCTTGGATGTGTTGAAGCAGCAAGGAAATTCTCTAAGGATACCTAGAGTAGAAATGCAGAATTTTCGAAGCAGAAAAAGATTCTATTCGTTAATGCTAGAAAGATCACTGCTGAGAAGGCAAGGAAAAGGTCGTTGCTAAATCTTCAAATGCTAAGCTAAATGCTAAGCAGAAGGATTGGCATAGCAAGCAGGCATCTGCTGGATCCCAGCAGAGGATCCAAATAGTGACGGCTAAGCGTGCACCTGCTTGACCTCAGTAGAGGATCCAAAGGGTGAATTCTAAGCATGTACCTGCTGGACCTCAGCAAATGAACGAAAGAGCAAATGCTAAGCCACATTCAGCAATGCCAAGGATGAATGCCGAGTGTTTTGTCCCAATGCTAGGATAGCAAATCCTTCATTCCATAAGGGCAAGCAGGTTCAATACCATGCCGTAAGACTGTCGTACCAGCAATACATACCACATAGGAGGAACACTTATGTGAGGCCTGAGTCCAATCAATTTCCATTTCCAAGGACTAGGAAGGCTAAGCACACAACTCCACCTACTATTCCAAAGGTCGAGAAGGTTGTGAAGAGTGATATCAAGAAGCCAATCTTGAAAATCACAAAAATGTGATTTCCAAAAGGAACTATGATCCACGCTAATCCTACAGGACCCGATGCTAAGCGGGTACCTAAATCAATGTTTTGATTGTGTTACAGGGACAGGATCCAAGTATGTCAAATGAATGGATCCTAGATAGCGGTTGTTCAGCGCACATGACGGGGGATGAAGAATTGTTCTCAGACATTCAAAGAATCTATGGCCCCACAGTCATGTTCGGCGACAACAGCAAAGGCAGTGTGATTGCGAGAGGATGCATAGAGCGAAATGGACTAAGGATTATCTATGTTGCGCTCGTATCCAATCTCAAACACAACCTGCTAAGTATTAGCCAGCTATGCGAAAATGGGTATACCGTTTCTTTCATTAATACTGGTTACTCGATTGGTGGCAATGCTACAGGTGAAGTAAAGCTTAGAGGCATCCGCAAGGGTGGTCTATATATTGTTGATTTGCAAAGTGGCCAGCAATATTCTTATTTTGTAGCATTGAACAAGGAAGAAACCAATTGGGTATGGCATAAGAGGTTGACCCACCTAAATTTCAAGACCATCAACCACCTAGCCAAGTACAAGCTCGTTGAGGGACTGCCTGCTGAGACTTTCCGAAAGGAAGGCGTGTGCAAAGCTTGCCAGCAAGGGAAGCAAAACAAGGCATCCTTCAGATCAAACCCGGAGAAGGCCACCTTAGAGAGAATCCTAGAGCTTTTGCACATGGATTTATTTGGCCCAGTCACTCCAGCCACTGTAAGTAAAAAGATTTATACACTTGTGGTTGTTGATGACTTTTCTAGGTACACATGGGTTCGTTTGCTGAGAACCAAAGACGAAGTCAAGCTCATCCTTCCAGAACTAATCCTCAAGGAGAAAAATAGCAAAGAAGTCACCGTCAAGAGGATTAGATCGGACAATAGAACCGAGTTTAGCAACGGAATTTTGATGGATTTTTGCGCCGGAGCTGGTATCGGGCATGAGAAATCCACTGCTAGGACCCCCCAGCAGAACGGTCTAGCAGAGAGAAGGAACCGAACATTGAAGGAAGTTGTGCGGTCAATGCTCGCTGATTCCGGTCTAAGTAGATGTTGGTCCCGGTTTATCAGGGTATAACTTGGCAGCGGAAAATGTGTTAGTTCGTTTCTTGCACTCTGCTGGTTACTCAGCTGACTGGGACCTTGTCAGCTGGTAAGTCAACTGGCACTATGAGTACTCAGCTGACTGGCGACTGGCTGGTCAGCTGGTAGCTCAAGACTTAGAATATCTTAGCCTTGTTTGCACAGTTATATCAGTTTTCAGATATACACCAGCACTTGAGTGCTGGGTTTCAAATCAGTATGAAAATGCAGAAAGCTGATAAAGACAAAAGGATTTTTATAGTGGTTCGATCAACTGATCTACGTCCACTCTCCAGTCGACTCACTGGAAATTCACTATAAGAGCAATCAGGTACAAAGTTCCTACGATCTATCTCCAGCTGGTAGATGCCCCGTCTACCAGTCCACTGGATCAACCGCTCCCGGTCCTTGTCCTTCTTCAGCTCTCGTCAGATGGATGGAGTGCGAGCACGTCACTTCAACCTCCTCCTCTAACTGGTTGGGTGTTGAGTTCTCCCAAGAACGAGTCTTCTCAATGCGGCAAACTGCCCGTAATAACTCAAGTGCTGGCTGGCACAAGAGCTGCTGTGAACTTCCTCGGAGGAGAAAGAACACCAAAGAGATCTGTAACTTACAAGCTGGAAGCTTGAAGTCTCGTGTTTGAATAAATCAACACACGGATAGCCTTTAGAGAGGCCTCGAAAGTTGTATGCTTTTACTTGCTTGAGCGTAATAAATTTCAGTCTTTCGGTAGGTGAAGAGTATTGAATGTTGATGGATCCCAGGTATTTATAGACGAGGGATCCCATTCAAATCTACTAGCCGTTTGGACACATCCGGAAAAGTCTCTGTCGTCGCATGTCCTTCTGACGACGGCAGGTAGGAATTTTCGGAAAGCGCCATGCTTTTGTCCACTTTATCTGACACAGATCTCTTTGTGTCAGAACGGCTCTATTCGTCAGTACGAGGAATCGGAACTGGTGTCTTGAACTGATAGACTTTAAGGTATCCTTCCTTAAAAGTCATACTTTGTCAGTTTATTCCTCAGACGAATCTTCTTTTTGTCTCTAAGATACTGGGAGAGTGAATCTTGAATTCTGCTGGTAACATCCGACTGGTAGATCATTCTGGTGATCTTGTGCTGGCAGTTTCTGCTGGTGACTTTCCTTAGCACAATCAAGGTCTACCAATTCGTCTGATGTTATCTCTTGAAATCTCCCGTGACTGGTGGCTTCACCGCTGGTGAATAGTGTCAGCCAGAACACATATTCTGCTGGTGAACAGTAACCAGTCAATAGCTCTACTCCATGCTGATGAACAGTGTCAGCAAGAGTCTTTGTCAGTCGCTTTTGCTGGTGAGACTTCTCTCAACTGGTAAG
The DNA here is from genome assembly GCA_026898455.1 of Plectranthus barbatus. Lineage (NCBI taxonomy): Eukaryota > Viridiplantae > Streptophyta > Magnoliopsida > Lamiales > Lamiaceae > Plectranthus > Plectranthus barbatus. Next base: position 23,577 of record JAPKLW010004353.1, read on the forward strand.
CACATCTCATGCTGGTGAACAGTAGCCAGCATGAGTCTTGATCAGCTGCGACTTACAACTCAAAAGACCTAAACAGGACTTTACATTTGAGACTAGAGCTATTCTAGAGACAAAACTGACGCTGGTAGGACTTAGGATTTGATCCACCAAAACACCAAACTAGAATCTAAGCAAGTAGCTACTGGGGAAAGGAAACTTAGCCAAATTTCCCAACAATTTCCCCCTTTTTGGTGCGATCAAAGCCTAACCAGCGAGCACTCAGCTGATGAGGAAAGTTACAGAGTATTTCTGGGTTTTTACAAATAAGCCTATCAGATCTAAACCCATGAAACCACTTCCTCACATCAGCTCTAACTAAAATCTTCCCCCTCAAACCAGGAGAGATATTGCTCGTTTAAAATATGAAAATTGAGATCAGAGCAAAAAGATTTTAAAGTGTGTGATACGAGTGCTGGTGCTGATTACACTGGAAGTGTAAGTTCAGCTGGTAAGTAAAAATCAGTAGACATTAGTTGGACAATGAGAAATTGTCGTCAACCCGTCAGTAATCAATCCATTAATGATGTGAAATTACTAGTACAGGAAGGACAACTGACTAGTCCAGAGATACGAATACTTACAACAAAATGAAGAAGCTAGACTATGGCTGAGAAGATGATCTTGGTGATTGAGTTCTGCTGGTTAAGGACCTCAGGATCTCAGTGAGCGCTGCCATATCTTGTCTGCTCTTCTCCCTTTCCTCAGCAGCTATCCTCCTCTCCTCTTCAGCAAGGCGAGCTCTCTCAGCCTCAGCCCGTGCTCGCGCACTTTCCCCCTCTTGGATCCGCGCCAAAAAGGAGGACACTCCAGCGGTGAATGACTCCATCTGCTGAGTCATTTCGGTTTGGAAGCTGGCGAACCGCTGGTCCATCCTGGCATCAATGATTGCAAGAAGCTGTGCAGGGGGATGGATCTCGGAGATAGGCTGTGCTGAAACTTCGAGGGAAGAGGAAGGCACATCAGTTGCGGAAGGAGCCGCTGCTGGTTCAGATGCAGCTGATATCTCCATCGGGGCTGGCTCCTCCGCTGGCACTGCAGCTGCAGCTGGTTGCTCTGCTGGTACATCAGCTGCTGCTGACTCCTCTACTTGTACTTCAGCTGGCTCCTCAGCTGATTCCACCACTGGCACTGCTGCTGGAGCTGGCTGGACTTCTTCAAAAACGAGTGGGGCTGTGAATTCCACCACTTGCCAGTCCATAGAATCAGGGACGAGATCGCCCGAGACAATGGGAACAGGAGGGACGGCAAGGGTCAGCCACCAACCACGCGAGGGATTCTCCTCCACAATATGGTCTACCATCAGAGCGCAGGCAGCCATGTCGAACAGAATAGCATGGTAGGGAGGGATCCTCGGGAGGGTAACCAGCACTTTGAGGCGTCGGAGCGCGTACGTCAGCTGGTACCCCCGACTGGTGACTCGGAACTGGAGGAAGGGTAACTTGATCCTTTTCATTGGCGGGAGGCCGGAGCTTCCAGTCAGCTGCCTATACTCTGCAATCTTCAGCAAGCGGCGCTTGATCCTCCTTGTAGACAGCTGCTGGGGGCAATCAGGATCAGTGCCCATGAAAGCATTGGCCCACTCCTCCTCCGCTCTCCAGTAGCCAAGACCCAGCCTGGCATAAAGGACCGCCCGCTGCTCCACAGTCAGCAGGCGCTGGCATCTGTCAAAAACTTTCCACCTCCGGAGCTCCATATATAGGTCCGGATCCACCCTCCAGAGTCGTCGGAAGTTGGATATCATCTCGTCATTGACGGCATTCTCCACCTCAGCCGTGATGTTCTCTGCATACTCATAGAGGGTGGAATTGTAATATTCCACTGGCTGCAGGGGCAGGCACCAGTCAGAGATTCTGGAGGCATATATCGACTGGTGGGGGAGTCCGCTGAAGGGTATGATGTTGAATGCTGATGGCTCAGGCACTCTTGAGTTTTCAAACGCAATATCCCCGCGGTGCTCCCACCGATGTACCCCTGTGATGCGCGACTGGAAGTCGTCCTCATCGATTAGCTGATGCTCGTGGATGCAGAGCATATAAGGTCGCCTTTCAGTTCGTGCACCCCTAGCTGGTGAGGAAGAGGATGCTGCTGGCCGCCCGAAAGTTGATGTCGAGGCATCTGTAGATCGGGGGCGACTGGCAGAACGTCGAGCCTTATCATCAATATCGGGAAACAGATCCCTGGGCTCCATCCTCTGCACCATGGAGTGAGATACCACCTCCTCAGCTGGCTCCTGCGCTGGCTCCTCAGCCCTTGGTTCTTCTGCAGCCTCGGATTCAGAACTGACATCCGAGAAGCTCGCCAGTTGTACCGGGGTGATCGCCCGCTCTTCTTCTCCTCCACTGGCACCCCCTTGCGCGGCCAGTGGGTCTACTGCAGCTCCTCCACTGGCTTCCCCTTGCACAGCCAGTGGGACGTCGTCACCTCCACCACCCCCTTGCACGGGTGGAGGGACATCAGCGGTTTCCTCCTCCGGCTGGTACTCATCCACAAGGGATAGTACATCCTTGTCAGCGCCCATCACCAGCAGGCGTTCAAAAGTTTCTTCAGATAAGATTTCGCCTGGTGCTGGTGCTGGTGGCCTTGCACTCGTGGTTTCGAGCGCTTTTCCTTTGCCCTTGGCCGCCAGACTCATCTGCTCAGCTAGCTCTGCCTGGCGCCTGGCCTCATGCTTAGCCTGCACCTTTGCAAAGGCTTCATCGCGGGCTGCCAGCTCAGCCTCTAATCTTCGCTGGTCGGCCAAAGCCTTGAGCCGTGCCTGGGCCTGCTTTTTCCTCACAATGGAGGCTTGTTGCTCCTTCTTGGCCTGCTCTACCAGCTTCTGAGCTCTTGTTTGGACCCTCTTCCTCTTCCGGGTCATCCTCTCCAGCGTCTCTTCCTCAGTCAGTCCCAGAACGGACTTCTTGACTGGGATGGAGATCTTCCCAGACTCCGGGTCATATGCAACAGCTGACGGTGGCTGCTGGTGCTGGGAAGTCTTAGGCTTCTTGTGGGTAGGCTTCTTGGTGACTGGTACCAGTTGTACGTCTCTTGGGTGGATACCAGTCTCCTCAGCCACCGCGCTTTCCATGGTTTCGAAGAGAGACTCCATCTCCATCTTCCTCTTCAACTGAGCCCTGGCCTCTGCAGTCAGCGGGAGAGCCACAGCTGGCACTCGCTCCCCCAGGTCTTCTGAGTCCTCCTCAGAGACGACCTCAGCAGGGTCCACAGCTGACTTCCCTTTTAGCCTTCGAGGCTTCTTGTAATCTGGGCGGGGGAGCTTCACCTTTGTGGCCGGTATGAAGTCGGAACCAACCAGCTGTTCCCCCTGGTCCACGCCATCACCCAACTCCATCTCCAGGATGTGGCTGATCCTCAGCCCGAAAGATACGGCGTGAGCAAAACTGCCGTCAATCGGAACATTGGCGTTCCTGTCTACATTCTCCAGCAACCGGCCGAAGAAGAACTCGGCCCAGTTGCCCTCAATCCCATCGACCAGCGCGCACATCACTGAAAACTTGCGCAGGCTCAGCTCAGCATACGAACCGACCTCACATTGGAGCATGCGAACGACGATGTCGCATACCATCTGCCAGTAGTCCTCCATTTCGGACTTCCTCATACCAGTCCGGAAGACGGTGACTTCTGCCCTCTTCCATTGCGCCCACCTCCTTCGGAACTCCACCGTATCATCCTGATGATACGTGGCCACTTCCTCTCCTTCATTTCTCAGGCCGAAGAGATTGGCGAGGTATTCGGCGGTGACGGTGATCAGGTGGCCGAACACCGATGTAGTGAACGACTTCCTGTCGTCAGCAATCACGGCCCGAGCGTAAAACTCGGCTACCATGTGTGGATGGAAGGTCTGGGGTGTCGCCGTCAGGTATTGTCGGAGCTCTTCTCGGTCAATCATCTCCATCAGCTCCTCCCCATGATGCTTTAGGGCTAGCTTCGCGTTCAGAATCTTCTCCTTCTGAACCTGTGCCGCCCTAATCTGCGCGTTGGATAGCTGCCGCCTGGTCGCCGGCTTGTTCAACTGAACCAGTCGAGCGAACGGAAGGGTGTAATCTATATCTTCGATCTTTACGATGCCAGTATACGTTGGCATATGGGCTTCAGCGAGGGGTAGGTCTGGTGAATCAGACGAGGATGATGTAGAAGTAGATGGAGGGTTATCAGCTGGAGGTTGAGATGATGATGCCATGACTTAGAAGTATTCAAGTTCAGAAAATGTCAAAGGAAGACGAGAGAATTTGAACAGATTTAGGGTTCTGAAATTTGGGATTGTAAAGGTTAATCCGATGAGGGGTCTCGAGTATTTATATTCGAGTCCATGCAAGATCAGACGATCAGGATCAAAGCTCAGCAAGCGGGGATCGACGGTCATCAGCAGGCCCGGTTCCCTGTGTTGACGAGTGCGGTCGTGCTGACGTGCGTCACGACGTGGAGCTGACGTGGCGCGCAGCAATTGGTGGCAACCAAGAGTCGGACTGCGCAGCCACTGTGCACATTAAATGTGGCATTAAATGCCACATTAAATTCTCAGGTTCGCACACGCCAAGGATTTGAACAATCCCGCCTTTTCTGAGACAGCTGGTATGACTGGTCATCAGTAGCATATACCAGTTGCATAGTTCCCCCTAACTGGTTGGCCTCTTCATCAGTTAGC
>JAPKLW010004354.1:0-28222 GCA_026898455.1 Plectranthus barbatus
GACGGAGGGAGTATCTGTTAGGGGATTATATTGGGTTTTTGTAAAAAAAAAATCACATAATTAAGTAAATATATTCTCATAATTAAAATATTATTTCTTACTTACCTAATTATTTTTATATCTAACCAAAACAAAATAAAACCCACAATGTAAGCTACACTACACTATCAATTATTTTTCTATATTTATTTCTTAAACTTAAAATTAATTTGTTTTACAAAAGTATTTATTTTTCTAAATCAGTATTAATACCCAATGATTTAGATTTATCAACAGGGAATTAGAAGAAAAGAGCATAAAATAGCAAAAAAAAAAGTTCTAATCTCTTTTATATTTTGAACAATGTAATTACAATGGTAAATTGTTTTAATGATAAATGTCAGGAAATTTTATGTTAGAAATTTCCTTTATCCTTTTTGATGATGTTTTGGTGGGTAAAAAACCATGATAAGTCTAGATGAGTCTCTAGATTAACCCAAGTTCGTTTTTCTTATAAAGTCTTGTAAGGTCTTTCGTACTTGTAATTGGTGTTGATCGAAGATAGACTAGAAGAACAGACTAAAGAATCAGTGTGTTCCCGTACGAAGACTCAGACAGACTGGGAGATCAATCTGGGACTGATCGATCAGTTTGGAACTTACAGTTTGTGATATCAAACTTGCCAGTCTGGGGATCAATGATCAGACTGAGTGATGTCAGCTAGCATGGACTTGCCAAGACTGACGACATCAGCATAGAAACTCTAAGTTTTAATCCCTGCGCATAGAGACAAGAATCATCTGAGGAATGGTACTGACAAAGTTCAGACTTAAGGATTGGAGATTCTTTAATGTCTGAAAACTCAAGACTTCAGTCTTGATTCCTCGGACTGATTAAAGTAGCCATTCTGACACAAAGGACAAAAGTCAATTGTCAAAGTCAGAAAAGCACAGCAGGTGAAGACTTTCTACTTTCTGGAAAAGGGTCACCTACCTCAAGATAGAGACGTCGGATTGTACGATCATCCGATCTGTCTCTAAACGGCTCTTTCATTTCAAATCTCTGGACCTCCAACTATAAATAGCAGAGGACTCCAAGAAATCTACACACAAGTAACCGAGCTTTCAAGTTAGCCAAAACGCTGCTAAATTTTACACTCAACGTTTGAGGCTTTTAACAAGCTTACCGTGTGTCACCATCATGAACACGAGACTCAGAAATTTCCGTTCTTGAGTTATTTTTGGTGTTCTTTCTCTCCAAGAAAGAACACAACAGTCAAGTATACTCTATACTTTGACTCTTACTGGCAACCTTGCCGCAAGCTGACAGTTCTGAGGAGAACTATAAAGACCTCAACTTCCAGAGAAGAAGGCTGAGTGGTGTGCCCACACTTTCGATCTGAGTGCCGAAGAAGAACGAAACCCTGGGCGAGTGAGCAAGCTGACTGGTGGACACATGGCTTCACCGACTTGAAATAGATCGTGAGGATAGATTGTAATCCTTAAGCTAGTGTATTCCTAATTGTGTCTGAAGAGTGGACGTAGGACTGTTGTGCCTGAACTACTATAATCCTTGCGTTGATTACTGCTTTCAGTTTTTCAGTTTCCTTATTTTAAAACTCAACACTCAAAGTGTTGATGGATATCTCGAAACTGACTTAAGTATTACTTGACCTAAAAGATATTTAGACAAACCAAACTGGTTCATAATAACCAGTTTGGATAAGTGCAAGTTTATATAAAATTTTTGCTGTGCACTGATAAATTGCGTAGAGCAGCGAGCAAATAAATTTTTACACCCGTAGGTGGTCGATCCCACAGGGACTGTGCAATGAAATATCTCGAGTACTAGCTATAGTTTTTAGAACATAAATGTTTGAGGAAATTTAGAAAGGGATTTGGTTTTGAAATTGAAAGATAACAATGCATAAAAAGTAAAGGTTTTGAAAAGCAGTAAATAAAGACACAGATCCTAGGGCAGATATTCTAATCATCAGCATGCAAATTCATCAACTTAGCAATAGGGATAAATCAGATTTTGATGGATTAAACTCCTTGGTCAGGCAATTAAACCCTAGATTACAAAGTTGTGACTATCTCCTCTCGGTCTCAAGAACACAAACTTAGTCAATCTCAATAATTATCTAATTAATTCCTACACATGATTCTTCTTTTTGAGACAGAAAACAAGTATATTTAATCTCCTTTTCCTATTACCAATCTTCACCTCTCGGTCTTTCGATTGATAACTATAAACCTAGATTCAAATTCATCTCTCGATCCTTCTTTAAATCTAGATCCAATTAATTAAGATCAGGAAATTAAACCATGCTATTGAGTTGATTTCATTCAAACATGCATTAGAAAAGAATATCAAAAGCCCTAGAACCTGCTAGGGTTTCTAGCCACAAATCATGACTAAGAATAAAGAAAACATATTATTACCTTACAAGGATAATGAGAACCTTGTAAAAACTCCAAAGTTATGAAATTCTAGTAAAACAAAGATATGAAAGCTTTCTCCAAGATTATTTTCATGCATAATGAAGTCCCTATTTATAGAGGAGTGAAAAAAATCTAATCTAGGTATTGGGCTAAAATAACAAAAGCAACCAAAACAGGCCAATTTTCCTTCTCGGGCTTCTGTGTCGATCGACATGTACCATGTTGATCGACACACATGTAAGTCAAAATCTGGATTTCTCTTTCATGTCGATCAACCTCTCTGTCATCCGTGTCGATTGACATCGTGTATGTCGATCGACATGCTTGCAACATATCGAGCGTCCTTCCTCTGCCTTGCCTTCAATCGATATCCAACCTCTGTGTCGATCGACATGCACCATGTCGGTCGACACAGAGGTCCTGCTTCAGGATTTTGGCACGTCTTCCAACTTGGTCGACTTCCCGTGTGTTAATCGAAGTGGCAACTCTGTGTATCTCGGCTCTTTTCATCATTTGACCTCTTTTTAGCCCTAATTACCTACAAAACTCACCATAGGGAGCATAACATCCTCTAAAATAGACTCATGCACAGAAATGACTAAAAATATAAACTAATTCAACTAAAAAATGGAGAAAAATATGGATAAGTGAGTACAAATATGAACTTATCAAACCCCCCAAACTTGAATACTTGATTGTCCTCAATCAAAGAAAAGAAAGAAAAAAAATCTCAAATAGTTGAAAGTGCAATGCTCCACAAGATTCGTCACAATCAAAGATAAAAAATTCACATCACACAAGCACTTTGAAAGAGATAAGAAATCCATCAACTTCGGAAGACTCACAAGGAAGTGTTTCGCTCATTCATTCAAGTGTTTGGGTTTTAATGATAGCACTCACAACATGTATGAAGAAATTTCTACCATAGGCTTGCAAAATTTCTAGAATCTCCACTGCTTATTTGTGCACACAATTCAAGAATAAAAAAGGACTTTGATTAGGTTGTAACGTAGGTTTTTTGTGAAGGGTAGAGAAATATGGTCAAGTGACTAAACCAATTGAGTTCGCGACTCTCAATAAATCCAACCACTATCTAATAACATCCACCCATCTCCTAATATTTTCAACACAAACCCCTCTTCTTCTTTTTTTCTTTTCTAATCCTTTTATGCTCTTAAAAATCATGTTTAATCATTTGAGCTTATAAGGACACAAACAAACTTTTTTTTTCTAGAACCCAACCTTCTTTTGCTCACCAATGTAAAAAAAATTCTCATCCACATATAACAATTACCCTTCTTTCACCCAAATCCTATAGACAGGATACAAATCACCTTTTTCATAGCACTCTCTCATAGACAAGACAATACTATAATGTTTTTCTTAACTCATAGACCAAGAAAGAAAAAGTAACAGGCTCAAAGGGGCTAATCAAAAGATAAAATATCACAAGGGACAGTGTTTAGGATAATTTGGCTAACAAAGATGGCCTAAGATCATTTTCTATCATTGTGCACACTATGCAGTCTCGAAACAAAACAAAAGCAAGTTCTAGAGAAACGAAAACATACATGTGAATCTCACATCAAACGAATAAGGCTCAAATCTCACTTGGGTTCAAAAATTTCTTCCTTAGTCAATTTCAATCCACTCAAACATCATGCAAGTGTAAGTTTCAATTAGATCCTATCATGCGGTATTCTACATTCATAGACAATCAACCACAATTGAATTAAATCAAACTCATCCCTAATCGATTTCAACTCACAATCAGCTCAAATGGGTTCAATTATTCAACAATTTTCCTCATCACTATATCCATATTTTTTTTCTAGGCAAAAATTTAAACAAACAAACAAACTAAAGAAAGCAATAAAGCAAAAATTTAAATAGACAAAACAAACTAAAGAAAGCAATAAAAGGATAGATAAGTTTGAATTTCTTGTCCACATCCCCCCAAACTTATTTCAAACTCCGAGAGTAAGAAAAAGTTTAAAAATCAGACAAGAAAAAGAACTTGTACCTGACTATTGATCTCAGACATCAACATTTTTATCCACCGGAGGAATCAGCTCATCACAACGAATATTTAAGCTGCTAGCACTCTGTGTCGATCGATAGGTGGCCTGTCGATCGACACAGAGCCTTCCTGTCGACCCATGCATCGAGTCGAAGTGTAACTCTACGCATATCTCTGTGTCGATCGACATCAGGTATGTCGATCGAAACAGAGGTAAATCCTCCACTGTTTTTTTTTTCAAAAATATAATAAAATAAAGGAAAAACAGAATTCTGAAAATAACAAAATTAAACACACCAATGAAAATAAAAACGAAAATTGAAAAGAAAACAAGGGAAATTGAAAAAAAGCATGTAAAAGTTGGGTTACCTCCCTACAAGTGCTTTAGTTAACGCCGAAGCTCGGCGGTACCTCTTTTCTTCAAGTCCAAGGAGGGTGTGTCCGGACTCGCCTTCCTCGAGCATCCACCATATAAACCAAGCGATCTTGATTAACAGTAGTGAGCTCGGGATGAGATGGTGTAATTGACAATTTTGTCACCTCATTCCCTCGCTCCCATTTTTGAGCGGCTTGGTCTTCCTTGTCTTCCTGAAGTTCTTTCTCTTCATCCTCATAGTCTTCAATAGAGGTGATTCTGTAGCATTCGGATTGCTGTCGGCTTCTGTCGAGCTTAAATGTGATCCTTTCTTCATTGGCTCGAAGCGTGATCTTCCCACCGCGGCAGTCAATCAGTGCGGCACTAGTATCCAAGAATTCCTTTCCCAAGATGAGGGGTGTGCTGCCATCTTCCTTCATGTCCAAGACCACGAAATCTGCGGGAAAAATAAGATGACCTACACGAATAAGTACATCTTCAAGTATACCTTTCTGGCGAGACACAGAGCGGTCTGCCATCTGCAGTAAAACTCCAAAGTTATGAAATTCTCCAATAAAACAAAAATATGAAAGCTTTCTCCAAGATTATTTTCGAGCATAATGAAGTCCCTATTTATAGAGGAGTGAAAAATATCTAATTTAGGTATTGGGCTAAAATAACAAAAGTAACCAAAACAGGCCAATTTTCTTTCTCGGGCTTCTGTGTCGATCGACATGCACCATGTCGATCGACACACATGTAAGTCAAAATTCGGGTTTCTCCTTCATGTCGATCAGCCTCTCTGTCATCCGTGTCGATCGACATCGTGTATGTCGATCGACATGCCTGTAACATGTCGAGCGTCCTTCCTCTGCCTTGCCTACGATCGACATCCGACCTCTGTGTCGATCGACATGCACCATGTCGGTCGACACAGAGGTCCTGCTTCCAACTTGGAACGTCTTCCAACTTGGTCGACTTCCCGAGTGTCAATCGAAGCGGCGACTCTGTGTATCTCGGCTCTTTTCATCATTTGACCTATTTTTAGCCCTAATTACCTACAAAACTCACCAAAAAGAGCATAACATCCTCTAAAATAGACTCATGCACAGAAATGACTAAAAACATAAACTAATTCAACTAAAACAATGGAGAAAAACATGGATAAGTGAGTACAAATATGAACTTATCATGCACATAAAATCTCTGATTTCGGGACCAACAATAAATAAATTTTATATTACTCGTTTATGTGAATTAATTAAAACTGCTTTGAAACTATATTTTAATTTTTTTATTTTTAAATTCTAAATCACAAACTCTCTTTGGTACCGCTTATTCAAAATACTTTACTATAACATAACCTAATATTTTTTTTTATAAAATGTTAGTTTCTACATATTACTATAATTTATTTTAAATAATATTATCATAAATAATTATCAATAACAAGTTTGTCTTTTATTTATTTATTTTGTATATATTAAGAATATTTGCTACTACAAATAATAATAAGTTAAATTAGTAGAGTTTGTAAAAAAATATTATTTTTTTTTTTTTAGTTTAAAAAAGATGCACAAATCTTTTGCATCTCAAATGGGCTTGTAGATAAATCTTATTTATTTAGATTTGGGCTATTAGTTAATTGGGTTGTTTGGAAAAATTTCAATTGCTGGAGGGTTTAATTGGATTTGGGTAAGAAAAGTAATTAGTGGCTGGGCTGAATACTTATTTTATTATAATGGTCTCCTGGAAGTAATTAAAGAATTGAATATACAATTCTTCAATTATTAATATTAGAATACTACTCCCTTCGTTCCTAATTAGTAGTCCCACAATGACTAATATTTGTGAGTGTAGTAGAATTAATAATTTATTGGTGAGTATGAAAAAGTTTGCCTTTTAGTAAATGAGACTAATAAACGGGACAGACCGAAAAAGTAAGTGGGACAAATAAATTGGGACGGAGGGTGTACTATTTTAGTTAAATTATTGTTACATAGATGTTTAGATAGATACATGCTGAATATCAGAGGTTTTCCAAAACTTACGAGCATTTCTTGTTCGATAAAAAATCACACATAACAAATATATACTTAAAATTCTACTTTATTATTATTTAGGTTACTATTACATGTTAATTATATGGTAAATTCTCAATTTTGATTAAAATTTCATTATTATAAATTTAGATGAGGAAAAACTATCAATTATACCCCACTCTATTAGTCAATTATAAAAAATATCCTAAAATTTCTCACTCGCTGAATTGTACCATAATGTTTGATTTTGTCAACTAAAAACATCCTGTGTCACTAACGATGTTAAAACTTTGATGTCATCTGTTAAATATTTGATTCTCTCACGTGTATGCAACATAAGACCACATATGGTTTAAAGTATAACTCATGAAAGTTTTAAAGCGACGGAGGATTTTGATTGATATGATCAAACATTACCGTATAATAAATATAAAATCCCAAAGTTAATAGGAATGAGTGGTTAGGGCTTCCAGCCCAAAATTGTGATTATAAATGAGCCACCGGAAAATCTAAGCAATTGTAAAACACAAGAATGGGGGCTTTATTAGGAATTAAATAATATATGAAGTTTAAGCCCAAAATTTTAGATAGTACAAGACATCGCATGAAAAATTATTTTCCCATCTTGTACTATCAAATCTCACCTCAATCTCTCGCCAACCTTGTGGGCATTGAATCTTCACCCTGCTACTTGGTCTTTGAGAATCCTCTTGCAAAGAAGCCTTCCTCAGGCCGTCTGTCCCATGGTAGAGTAACAACTCTCTCACCTTAGAAATAAAGCCTCATGTTTTCCAGTTTGAGACTATTATTGTATTCTAACAATGGGTTGTCTCTTGTCTAGATACTTACAGCTCTTGGAAGTGGCATTCTTGATCTGTGTGGAGTAAGAACACGTGCCACTTTCTCGAAGATATCTGGTATCTCGATGTACTTCTTTCCCAAGAATAGATATGTATGGAGAATGCATAATATACATGATACATAAGTGACAATGGTCGATTTCCTCGTGGCAGATATCCTTCATTTTGAAGTCTTTATACATCGTCAAGGCTCGACTGAAATCACTATCCCCCAGATCATATGATATCTTGGGATATATCACACCTATGATTTGTTTGGCACATAGTTTCCTGAAATTGTCCCCAACAAGGCATCTTTGGGGTTCGTGATACGTTTATCGCAAATTGTGATATCAATTGGCGTATCAACTCCTGCTGGTAGAGCTGATTTGAACACAATTTGAACAACACTAATGTGAATCGAGGATATTTTATTCCTTATCTCTAGCTTCAATTCTTTGAGCACTTCCTAAACGTCACTGTGAGGAATCAATTGCTTTTCTACCTGATTTTCCGTGCACTCGATTGGAAGTGGCATCCCCCTTCTTGTAATTTAGGTATTGGGCTAAAATAACCACCCGACTAGCGCCTTGTGTATTCTAAAATATCAAGTAGAGAGTTTAGTTGATGCCTATCGAATTTCTATTAGATTATGGGCTATTTTGGTCCAAGTTAATTTAAGTTGCGATTTTTCCAAATTGAAATTTTTTTATCCCAACCCTAACACATTAATTTTGGGTCAGTAAGGACCGACGATTTTTTGAGATTATTAAGTTTGATACTAAGATTATAGAACCTAGACATATCACTATGATTGATTTTTCAAAATACTATCATAAATAATCATCAGAAACAAATTTGTCTTTTTATATATATTAGGAATATTTGTTAAAACAAATAATAATTACAATATTAGTTAAACTAGTATTATTTTTTGAGTTAAAAAAATTGTAAGTATTATTTTTTGAGTTAAAGAAAATACACATATCTTATTCATCATATACGATCATTTTTTTATGTCAATAATTATTATACATAAATTATTAATTTTAGCATACTTCTATTTATTTAAATTATTGTCACACATATATCTAGATATATACTTGCGGAATAGCGAGGTTTTCCAAAACTTATGAGCATCCTTGTTTGACAAAAACTCAACCCAACAAATACATGCTTAGTGTAGAATATGAATAATGTTTGACAATACAAATGTGAGTTTATATTAGAACAAAAGATATCTAAAAGCTAGGAAGATAAGTATAAATAAGATGCATAAAGTCTAAACAAATATATGAAGTATTTAATAATATCTCTAACAATATTAAACAAAAATACATAAGTTTTAATTTTAACAAATATATAAAATCATAGACTTTAACAAACTGTGAAGTTGGGGACCTACCAAGTACTCACAGCGGGAACATGTAACATACCCACCACGCTTGAGATGGCTGTGCTGTGCACGCGCGTGCAGAGGATAAAAGGAGTGCCACTCTGCTTTATTCAACTGTGAAGTTAGGACCTGTCAAGCTCTTCAGTTTTTCTAAGATCTCTCCAAACAGCTCAACCTTAACCTGAAACGATAGTTCATCTCCTTGACAATCCATTTGCTCCTCCACCATCTCCTTCGCAGACTGAACCACTGCTTCGCTGCAATCCCACAACATTATTTTCTGCAGTGTTGCTATTTGTCCAATCTCTCTAGGTATCCAATCCAACTCTTTTATATAAGAAAGATGAAGCTGCTGGAGGCATGGCATTCCTTCTACCGTCCACTGTTTCCAACCTCGAATATCGGACAACTTCAAGAATTTGAGCTTCGGGAATCGGCCTTCTTCTATTTCCCACATCCCACTTCCCAAGCATCCATACCTCAACCGGAGCTTCTCGAGATGGGGCAGTGAACCTATCTTTTCCAGCATCTCTTCTTTCCACTCAAACTTATAATTCATCTCAAGAGTCAGATTCTTGAGGGAGTGTGGAAAGCTAAGCTTCTGCAGATAAAGAGCTCCTTCAAATATAACACTACAACTGATAAAGAGGGATTCTAGTTTAGATAGATACTGAATATTTCCAATACAATACCAATCATCATAGAAGCTACTACGCTTAGGCCGTGCCAAATATCGTGTTTTCAATTTCTTGAGATTTGAAATTCTCTTCACCACCTCTTTACTGCACTTGAAATTATTTACTCCCTTGAGGACTTGAAGATTCTCCATGATGACAACTTCCTCATCCATGTCGCTCGGAGGACTTGGGAGATTCACCAGGCCATTAGTGAACTCAATATGCCTAAACTGACGCATTTTCCAAATCCCGACAGGCACAGTAAACTTGGATCTATCTGATGGACAAGAAACAATAATTGTATGCAGATTCCAAAAGAGATGGATTGAAGAGAAGAATGTGGACCTGCTGTCAACTTCAACAGCAAGATGCCGCAAGTTTACATGTTGAACCACAGAAGGATTCAGGTATCTTTGAACTTTCATGATACCAGATTTGTATGCATGAAATATTCTCACCAATCCAGAATTTTGGTACCGTGGGACTATCCCATTTTCACAAATAACAGAACGAGCATGTGGCATAGATTGCAAGCCCTCATGTACCTTCTTCTTTGAAGTGTTGCTCGGTATAACAATCCGTCGGCATTGTCTATTTATGCTTCTTGATTGCCCTATCACATGGTAAAACCCATATTTCTTACCTTCCTTCAAGCATAAGTCCCTAAAAAGATCATGGATTTTGCATGTCTTTATCTTTCCAGTAGAACCAAATGCATGAATCATAATGAGATTTCTATCTACCAAGTCCTTCAAGAATCCCCTTGCAATTGTTTCCAAGCTTCCGTCGACATTGACTGGTTTAAGAAATCCTTCAGAAACCCAAAGCTTGATGATTGTGGAAACTCTGATTTGATCGTCTTCTTCAAACACCCCCATGTATAAAAAGCATGGCTTTAAATAGAGTGGCAAATGATTATAGCTCAATTTCAACAATCTCAAGCAATGCTCCTCATTCTCCAAATTCACAATGGAAGCTAAGTTGTTGCTCACTGATTCCCAACTTCCGTAAGTGTGTTCCCTTTTTCTCAAAATGCCTCCCACCACAACAATTGACAATGGAAGGCCTCTGCAATTCTCCACAATCTTCTTTCCAATTTTCATCAACTCAGGAGGGCAACTTTTTTCACCAAACACGGTTTTTGAGAATAGTTCCCAGCTGTGATCCTCATCTAGATACTCCATTTGGAGGATATAATTCTTGTTCATTTCAGATCCCAACTGCGATAGCCTCGTCGTCACTAATATCCGACTGCCATTTCCATTATCAGGAAAATAACGCTGTATTCCGTTCCATGAATCAATGCTCCACATATCATCCATCACAATCAAAAATCTTCTACCAAATAAAAATTGGAATAACATCAATCCTACTTCATCTTCACTTCTCTCACTCGCTTCATTTCTTTTTTGTTTAGTGACTTGAACAAGAACTTCATTAAGAAGCTCTCTCGTGTTGTATTTTTGAGAAAATGTTATCCAAGCACAAACATCAAAATGCCCCTGAATAATTTTGTTTTCGTAAATAGTTCGAGCCAGAGTAGTCTTACCTAAGCCACCCATTCCCACGATTGGGATGATTTGGAGTTCCGACCGTTGTTGGGTGAGCTTGTCCAAGAGGCCAAGTAAGACAGCATCAGAGCACACCATGGAGCTGGAAGACAGAGAAGATCTTACAGGAGCAGCAGCGAATGCAGAGACATCCTCCTGAGCATGGACCGCCACAACCTTATTCTTTGCAACCATCTCCGCCGCCATTTGCTTGATCAAATCCATTTCTTCTATCACTCTCTCCAGATCTTGATAGAACTTGAGGCTTTTGGTTTGTTCATTCTTGGAAGATCGGTAGCGATTGACAAAGCGGCTCTTTTTGGCAACAACTGAACTGTTTAGTGGATTAATGGTGTCCACTAAATGGGATTCGATTACATCTTCAGCTTTATAAACCGCATAAGCAATACGCATTTCCAACGGATCATCTTCGGATTCAAAGGCTCCCAGAAATTCGTGCAAGCAGGTAAGGATTTGAGTGAGAGAATGAAGGTGTTGGGCGTCGATAGAAATAGGAGGGGAAGGCTGTTGTTGGATATCATGTAAGATGTTCATTAGAGAAACCAAGGCTGCGGCGGCTGCCATGATTAAAGTGTGTGAGAATTTGGGAGATGGAATTTGGTTGGAATGTGTAGCTTTCTAGTCTGCTTCTGGGAAAATGCACTTTCTACTATGCTTCTACAACTAGCTCACTTGTAATTAATATATTTATATTAATACTCCATTATCGAAAATTCCTTGTATATAAGCAATTGAGATATGTTCCACTTTTCACGTCTCATCCCATATTCCACTATTAAAAATATTAATTTTATTTAATATTTTTTCATAATTTTAATTTATTATAGCTTGGATTAATTTATAAGTTTAACTGTATGTTTCATCTCACCCAATTAGGGTATATAATATTTTTTAGTTAATTAATTTTTAATTTTTAACTAAAATTTGATTGTTAAAATTGATCAATTCATAACTATAATTCGTGTGCTTATAAAATTTTGATTTTTGTTATTAAATGGATTAGAGTATATTGTTTTATACTTAATTTCGGTTTTCATAATTATAGTTATTAAAATTAGGCCAAAACATCAAATATAGTACAAACTATCGACCTTTTTTCAATTCTAGTACGAACTATACATATTCTCTATTTTATGTCCAAACTATCCAAAACCATTCAAATCTAGTCTGTAAAAATATTCCGGCGTCGGAAAGTTGACTGGGCAACCGGAAATCCTCGTCATATTAAAAAAAAAAACATAATTTAAATCCACATCATAATTTAAATCCACATCATATTATTAAATTAAATAAAATATTCAAAACCTAATTTATCCCCAAAACATTCTTCCCCTTCCCAGTCCAATCCATCGTCGACGGAAATTCTTCCCCCCTCCCTTCCAATCGATCATCGACGGAGCCTTCCCCCCCATTCCCTTCCAATCGACGCACCAACCCTTCGAGTTCGATGTTGGAAAGCAACTTAAAACATTTGGATGGGGATATTTTGTAACATTACAATTAAGTTCCACTTTAACCATACCAACTATCTGGCTTCTGGGACAGTAACTATGTATACATTTCAATACCCTTTCTCAGATTTCAGACTATACCTCATCTTCACTTGTAGGGTTATCGGACTCCAGGATCAGAGATACCGGGCCTGCGCGAAGTTGGATTCAACTACATTGTCCCTTGGCTGGCTCTAGAGTTTCTGTTTTCTCAATATTCAACTCAAAATGGCACATCGGCTTTCATGGTTCTTGTAACTTCAATTCATCCGGTTTGAATCAATTTCATCTGCCAAAGATGCTGCCTGCAAACAGCTACCCGAGCTGCTTTTACAATCATATTTAGGCATTAGAGCTGGGCAGATCCACCAATGCCCTTCCCAGTGCAGAACTTTTGGGTCAAAACTTCTTCAAGATGCCGGAAAATTAAAGACAATATGTTGTGAATGGGGGGAAGGGTTGGTGCGTCGATTGGGGGAAGGCTCCGTCGACGATCGATTGGAAGGGAGGGGGGAAGAATTTCCGTCGACGATAGATTGGACTGGGAAGGGGGGAAGAATGTTTTGGGGATAAATAAGGTTTTAAATGTTTTATTTAATTTAATAATATGATGTGGATTTAAATTATGTTTTTTTAATATGACAAGGATTTTCGGTTGCCCAGTCAGCTTTCCGACGCCGGAATATTTTTACAGACTAGATTTGAATGGTTTTGGATAGTTTGGACATAAAATAAAGAATATGTATAGTTCGTACTAGAATTGAAAAAATGTCGATAGTTTGTACTAAATTTGATGTTTTGGCCTTAAAATTAGTAATCGAGATAGTGAAATACCAAGTGGAACACCATTGTGGGACGGAGGATTTGATTCGATTTTTTAAAGCCTACACAATTCCATTACTATGAGGCTTTTCGGGATGATGCTCAAAAATAAAATTGTGACAGTTTGATCAGCAAAAATAGACAAGAAATAGTTCTAATTAATTTATTTATATTAACCACGATGTATAAGTAATTGATTATCTATTTTAAAAATGTAACGATATTAAT
Organism: Plectranthus barbatus; assembly: GCA_026898455.1. Classification (NCBI taxonomy): domain Eukaryota; kingdom Viridiplantae; phylum Streptophyta; class Magnoliopsida; order Lamiales; family Lamiaceae; genus Plectranthus; species Plectranthus barbatus. The sequence continues at coordinate 13,864 of JAPKLW010004354.1, forward strand.
ATAATAAAGTTTCTCGGACATATCTTTCTTTTTATTACAGTTATTACTTTTCATAAGGGATTTGATCCGCTTGACAAAGTCAGAGATTTGGGGTCGACCATGGAGATTAATTTATTCTTTAACTTGACCCTTTTGTATTATAATATAAACAAATTCGATGGTTCATGATTATTTGAATTAAATAAGACATATAACATTTAAATTTGTTCATTATTTTAATGATAGGTTTTGCGTTCTATACATGATCATAAAAATGAGAAGTTGATCCATGTGGTGCTTCGGTGCACAAAATCAAACACAAGTGGTGACAGTTAAATTAGGGGTGTAATTAAGCAACTAGAATGCACATGATTCAAATTGTTCGTAAATTATTTGGATCTCAATTTGATAAAAATTCATTCGAAATGTTTTAAAAACTCTTTTATTAAATGAATCGAAATTCAGCTTTATAGTATTCAATTAGTGAAATTAGTAATAAATATAAATAATTAATTTTATAAAAGTATTATTTCATAATTTTAGAGTAATAAAAATAATAAATTTTTAAAGTAATGTGAAGAAAAATCGAACGTGAGCATGAATATGATATTAATTCGTAATAAATATTTTTTTTTCTTTCAAAACAATAATCAATATTTAGATATATCTAAAATTTAGAAAATTCGGTTAGGCTCAACTAAGTTCGATTAATCAGTTTGAAGGTGATGGCTTTCCACACAGTTGTCCCTGTAAAAGCGTAACCAAGATGGTAATGATTGTATATATGAAAAGATGAGTGGGCAAAATTCATTCTTCTCTTCTGTGATTGCTGCTTTTGATTTTTAAGGGAGGAAGAAAAGAGTGTTGGGTAAGGGGAGGGAAATTTCTTTGTTTGATTTTTGGGTTTGCTTTTCTGTCGCTGCTTGTGGTGGCGTCGAGTGTTTCATGTCTCCTGCTTTACAGAAATGCCAATCAAGTTCAATTTGAAACCAATCTAATTGATTAATAATTATTCCAAAACATATCTTCAATTTTCAAAAATGTACTCATTGACATTCATTTCACTCACCCAAACACATTTAAAAAGAAAAAAAAAAGAAAAAGTAAAAAATTATATAAATGAACCAAAACACTCAAATGGCTATTTCATCATCCAGCATTGAAATTTTAAGTTGGGAGCACAATAGTTTAAGCAAAATAAGTGATTTTCAGTGTGTCGGTGTTAGATTTATATTTGAAATTTACTAAATAAATGGAATTTGAGTTATAATGAGAAATGAGGGAATATGATTGATGAAATGGAAGAAACTTTCAGAGAGAATTGGAGAGAGATTAAAGACGAGAGGGGGAATAATTTGGAAAAGATATTTGATGTTTGGCCAACAACAGTAGAAGGGTCTAAAAATGTGGGGCATAAGTAGTAAAATATTTATAGAGATAAGGCTCATCAACAAACTCAATTTGTCGAATACTTGTTCATCAGCTTTCTGCTTTCATCTAACTTCCTTTACTACCTAGCAAGTAGGTAGCAGTAACTTCAATTATTTTGGCCAGCTCAACGCCAACCATTCCACCAATCATAGTGGAAACAACCAAATAATCCCCTAAAATGCTCTGCCCTATATCAGTTTTAGGTACTATATTTTGAAATTTTACCACAACTATTTTAGCATTTCCTAGTCCACTGCACACACCTATAATATGATTACCTTTTCTATTAAAGACAAACTCCGTCAACGATACAATATCATTCACATTCTCGCCTAATATCTTCACAATTCTAACTTCTTGGAAAACAATAAAATCAAGTTTCTTAAGAAGCACCATAGAGAACTCAACATCAACAACAAAGGCGGCTAAAAGAGTATAATATTATTGTGAGGCTACCTTTGGGACCCATGAATTGGTTTGAAGAAATTGTGAATTACACAGAATGAATAAAAGTGAAATCAATGTAAAGCTACGAGTAAAAATCAAGAAAAAAGAATGTGTAATTTGTGATTTTGTTTTTTCCATCATCTTCCTTCTCTTTCGGGTAACAATAAAATTCTATTTATAAGCCTATCTTTATGTTGACTGGGTCTTCCAACTCCCATCACATGAACCATCGAGCTAAAACGGGTCCTTGCACGTTTTGTTAATCATCGGAACTCAGATTCATAGAATCTTTAAATATCTTGGGCCTTGACCAAACGCCAAATGGACTCTGCTGTATTACCTCATGTTTCCATACATCAACTTGGTTGGGTCATATTCGTTTTAACCTAATAATTTTGCCGAAATAATCTTTGGCCCAACAACTATAATTTAGGTTACTTTTACAAGTTCAAACATATGGTAAATTTATTAATTGAAATTTAGGTCTTTATTCATAAAATCAATTCACAATTTTTTTTATAATAATAAATACTCCCTCCGTCCCATTTTAATTGTCTCGTTTTTTTATTTTCGTACGTCCCATTTTAATTATCCCAATTCTATAAATAGTAACTTTTTCGCATTTAACAATAAATTATTAATTTCACTAAATTCATTCTACACTCACATGTCTTGGTTATTGTACCCGGTCAAACCAGGATAATTAAATTACGACGGAGGGAGTAAAAAACTCCAAAGTTAATAAGAATGATTGCCAGCCCAATATTGTGAATATAAATAAGCCACCGGACAGTACAAGAAATTGCAAAACAGAAGCATGTGGGGCGTGCTACCCCTTAATCCACCGCCACTAGTAGTAGCAGCCCCTCCGCCGCGGCGTCAATTAACGTTGTGCGCCGGCAGACAGGAGACGGCTACGGAGGCAGAAAAGCAACGGCGGCCGCCGAGCGGCTCCGATGTGCTGATGGCACTCAACAGAGTCGCGACAACCAAGAAATTTAACAACAGACGAGCCACCGCCCATCGCCGTGAGCCCGTGATGACAGCGATGCTGCGGGGAATCAGGCACCTTCTGATATCAAACCCATCTACATCAATCCTCAATGGGCTCATCGATTGCAAGAATTGGAGGCCAGACTTCAACAACTCCCCTGTGAAGTAATGAGAAAGTAAAGATTTGCAGAAGAGAATTAGAGAAGAAAACTCATTGTATTCATCTGAATCAGTTATTTTGATGCAAGAAAATGTGTATATATACAATGAGAAGATGTTTCTAGATGGGAATCTGTAACAGAAAACTCAAACTAACTATCTACAAATATCTCCAAGTCGGTTACGTTGCATGCATGTGTATCTCCTGTTTCTAGAAGCTTGTTTGATCGTGTGCATGGATTGGTGTTGTGTGTCACTTCTTTCTTTACGTGCATTAACCAACATCCCTGTTGTGTGTTACAGGGTACCTACAGAACTATGCGCAAGTATACGCAATCGACAAGTAATATAGTCTAGGAGACCAGATATCGAACCCTAGAGAGTGTTTAATCAAGCCGTGCACACAATATTGCTTGCAAAATGGGTTTGGTACTCAAATTTAAATGTGCAATAAACTAAAGTGAAAAGCAAACTGAAATGAACAAGATTAACAACCCTTCTGATCATAAACTAATCACAAATAACCACTAACACGTGCAAACAAAAGAAGAGAAACACACTCGAGCTATGGAAGTTCTAGATTATCACTATCCTATATGCTAGAGCATGGGTCTCGCATTCCTCTGAGTCTTAAAACCTTCAAATATATGCCTAGCAAGCTTCCACTCTACTAGATCTACACCATCCTATCATGCATCATATTCATATGCTTTCCACAATAGTCAGATGAAGAAATTTCAGATCTGGGTTATTCTTTAAGTTACATTCCTCTCATATGCCTATGTGAGAAACATAATTGTTTATGACTTCCTCTACCTATATCTCCTTCCGGTCTTCATAGGTGAGATTTCTCTATCCACTTCCGTGCTCAAGAGATCATTCAATCCAAAATCACAAACAAACTCAGATTTAAGCAAAATCGGCCATTAACATATATTCAAGATCAAATCAAGAGTTCACAACCCAAGTGCAAAATAACTTAGCTCATACTTAAACTAAAAATAAAATAAAACTTAAACATGTTTCAGCTATCATTCATTGTATTGGCTAAAAACATAAACTAAAGAAGCAAGAAAACCAGCAACACTGTGCCCAGCTGCTGCTGCTCTTCTCCTTCCTCCATCTCTGTGCTGCAGCCCCCAAATCTCCTATCTCCAAAAATGTGGCTTGTTCAAGAAGAATTGTGGTGAAAATCCCCTCTTGTTGTGTCCTACTTTATCCAAAAAAAGGTGTGCTGTCTGTTTTGCCCTTGTGTGCTGTCTCCAAAATTCGAGTGACACTTGTAAAGCTAGAAACAGCTCTAAAAAGCACTTTTGCTTTTGTGACAGCAAAGTGGTCCCCCCTGGTGCAGTCTCTCAGCTCCCAGTAATGCCACTCAGATGCTCTAGCATAACAGTTAGCAGATTACTCTCACTCATTTGGCTTGAAACCTAGTTAATCTCACTCTTTTCCTTGCAAAACAACTAAAAACAACAAAACACAACTATACAAGACATAGAATGCAAACAAAGGTAAATACAACACAATAACAACTTAAAACGGGTTAGAAACACTCGAAAGAACATAAAAGACACCTATAAAACACTAAAATAATAACTTCTTTAGGGAGTTATCACCCCCCAAACCTTTGATGTTGCTTGTCCCCAATCAACAAAGACACAAACAAAAGACAGAAACAAACAAACAAACAATAACACATAATTAAGCCATCACGAGATAGTCAAATTTAGCCTAAACAACATTACATCATGCCCTCAGCAAAATTGTAAAAAGAAAGACTTAACAAAATAGTCCATGATCAGCATGAAATTGTTAAAAACATATCTCTTCGGTTTAACAAAGCACCTCAATCAAATTTGAAATCACAAGTTCCAAAAACAAAGATGCCTCAACATCAGCTAGCACAACTTTTCAACCTGACTCAAACTATTTCATCAAGCTCAGTGATCATCAATGTTACTTATTTTCACTCCCACTTGACCTCTAACATCTTCTCCACTAATGGAATCTATGCCACTCACAGATCAAAAGGACTTCATGGCTTGTAATATAAGGCTAAGGTTAAGGATGGATAAATATGGTTAAAGTGACTATCATCCAGGAGCATAATTCAACTCTCTTAATCTAGGACTTATTCTAAACTGCAACATTAACAAAAGAGAAAGACACACACTCTCAAAAGATAAAAATAAAACAAACTATATTTTTTTAATTTTTTTTTCTAACTTTTTTTTCTCTTTTCTCTTTTCTTTTATTTTTAATAACTTTGTGTTCTTTTTTTTTTTCCTATTTATATTTTTTTTAATACAAGATACAAAACTTTGGCTCTTCAACATTTTCAGCCATACAGCTCATGCCACTGCAATGCTTCAGCATTGTTTATTTTAACAAAACACAAAACACCACGACTACAACGTGTAAAGACGTGCGTGTGTACCCCCCAAACTTGGAACAAACATTGTCCTCAATGTTTTAGAAGAGTCAAAGATACTCCTGGATAAGGGTAAGTGTACGGATAATGGCTAAACATGTAGGGAAATGAAAGAAATGGTATAAGGCGCAAAGAAAGGTGCTAAGGAAACTTGTGAATGAAATGAAACTGTAGAAGGCTCAAACAAGTGAAAGATGGCCTAAATCATTTCTACAAGTGGCATAAATCCTAATTTCGCCTAAAATCTGCTATCGGCCAAGTAAGAGGTAACTATTTCACACATCTCACAAGTCAAAACAGCTCAAATCCTGCCAAATTATTGAACTAGCATGATGTAGTTTTCAAAAAGAATTTAACTCTTTTTCCACGGACTTGGAACTCAAATTAGTCATGATTTACCAAGTTAAAACTAGAGATCTGAAGAAAACAAAACATGCTAAACCAAAAACTATTCATTAAGCCAAAAGATGAGAAAGAAATAAAAAGGACACATCATCGGGCATAGAAATGAGCATTGGCTAAAATATCATAAATCAATCAGGCAACCACAACCTAAGACACTAAAATAAAAACATCAAATATTCACACCCAACAAACAGACAACTAAAATAACCAAGAAGAACTAACATATTAAGACTAAATATAAAAATAAATTTTTTTTTTGAGTGGAATAGGTTTCGAATTAACCAAAGGATCACGGGCCAGCAAAGGTGATTGCATTTCCTTTTTCTTTAGCTCTGATGGTGCCTAGCTATTGCAAGATGAATTTGTTTTGGTCTTTGATATTCAGCATCAAATCCTTCTTTCACAGTCCAGCTAATGCTACTCCCAGGCTAGAGCATCACAAAATAACTAAAGCAAAAAAATAAATAATAGGAAAAAAAAACTAACTAAATGACCGAAATAAAATAAAAGTAGTAAAATTCCTGGGCTATCTCAATTACCAAAGAATCTGAAGCGCTTAGATAGCCCAGAGTACCTCTCTTCTTAAGCATCATTCAATAAGGCCGAAACATTCTCTCTTTCGAATCCTCCACCAAAATATTGCTTCTCTCGTTTCCTCTTCTTGTAATCAACACAAACATACCCTTCAGTCAAAATCCTCTTGGGAACTGATTCATTGCATGCAGCCATGTGTGTAACCTCTCTTTCCTTTGTAGCACATTGGACAAGATAGACCAAATAGCTATCAGAAATTGAATTCTTGATTCCAGGGTCGAAACATTTGATCATGTCTTCCTCCACAGCTTCATTCACATCATTGACTTGCTGCTGTTCCACAAAGCCATTGCAACCTTCTCTCATCAAAATCTCTTCTATGGAATTCAAAGAGCTAAATTCTTGCCCCATGTACCAGATATCAGGTGGTTTTGGATTTTTCAAGGGTAATGTGTCCTCATCCTCCAAATCATCATACTCCAAATAAGGTAACAACGAGTCCAATACCAGTTCTGGTGGTTGAGTGGAAAGAATTTGAAATCCTCCATGTGACAAGTCAAGAGATTCAGAATTTTGAAAGTTTTCATCAACACTTAGCTCCTCAAACTCACTATAATCATGTTCAACTTGCTCGGACTCCATGTACAACTCTTCGTGCATTTCCCCAGCAAAAACATCAAGCACATCAGTTGCAGGACAATCCTTCATTTCGTCATTTTGCTTTTTCACCCCATGTAGAAAATGTGGTGGTGGAGTTGCAAACTTCCTCTCAGCAGTCATATGATGCTCCTGTGCTACAGCATGAGGTGCAGTTTGTTTCTGTGATTCTTTTTCAGCTTCTTGACCCTGTGCAGGGGAAAATTCCTCAAGTTTCCTGTCACTCCTCAATGTTAATGCTTTGACATGTTTTTTCCTGGCCTCTGATTGAAAATGTCACTTAGTGGTAAGCCTTGAGGTCTATTTCTCAGCTCGGTTGTCAATTTCCCAACTTGCACTTCCAAACTTCTAAGTGAAGCAGCTTGGCTTTGAATAAGGGCATCCTGACTCTGACTCATTGCTTTATTTTTTGTAACAAATTCCTTGATCATATCCTCAAATGAATTCAGCTGCTTCTCAGGTGGTGCTTCAGTTCTTTGCTGATTTTGCTGTTGGTAACCAAAACTCCCAGACTTATGCTGCTCAGATGCTGCAGCATTGGAATTTTCTGACTCATACCATAAAAGATTGGTATAGTTCCTCCACCCTGAGTTGCATGAGTTAGAATATGGATTATTCCCCTGGTTCTGCTGATAATTCAGATTTTCTTCACAACATACAGATCTTGGATGAGCTGGACACTCTTCAAACTTGTGTGCTTCTCCACAATAAATACATGATACCTCCTCCAACAATGGTTGGGGATGAATGTTATGCTCAAAACTCTCAATTACTGAACCTATTGCTGCCAATGGTGCAGTGAGAGCATCCACTTGTAGAATTCCTGGCACTTTTTGAGTTAATAATGGAGCAGCTCTTGGATCTTCCCATTGATAGTTGTTGGATGATATCAGGTCCAGCAATTCACATGCTTCTTCATAGGATTTGGACAATAAGGCTCCACTTGCTGATGCATCCAACATCATCCTTGAGTTTAAATTTAGCCCTAGGTATCCCCTCCAACCCATATATTTCAGAAAAATGAAGCTGCTGGAGGCAGGGCAGTCCTTCTACCGTCCACTGTTTCCAACCTCGAATGTCGAACAACTTCCAAGTATTTGAGCTTCGGGAATCGGCCTTCTTCGATTTCCCACTTCCCACTTCTCAAGCTTCCTTTCTGCAACCGGAGCATCTCAAGATGGGGCAGTGAACCTATCTTTTCCAGCATCTCTTCTTTCCACTTAAAGTAATTATCCATATCAAGAGTCAGATTCTTGAGGGAGTGTGGAAAGCTAAGCTTTTTCAGATTATAAGGATAGGTTCCATAGAATTCAGCACAAATGATATGGAGGGATTCTAGTTTAGATAGATACTGAATATTGCTAACACAATACCAATCATCATATATAGAGAAGCAACTACTATGCTCAGGCAGCCGTGCATAATATTTCATTTTCAATTTCTTGAGATTTGGAATTCTCTTCACCACCTCTTTCCTGCACTTGAAAGGATGTACTCCCTTGAGGACTTGAAGATTATCCATGATGACAACATCCTCATCCATGTCGCTCGGAGGATCTGGGAGATACACCTCGGTCGAGTATATTAATATGAACTCAATATGCCTAAACTGATGCATTTTCCAAATCCCGACAGGCACAGTAAACTCGGAGCATTTGTATGCACAATTAACAATAATTGTATGCAGATTCCAAAAGAGATGGAGTGAAGAGAAGAATGTGGACATGCTTTCTACTTTAACAGCAAGATGCCGCAAGTTAACATGGAGATTCAAGTATCTTAGATCTTCGAAGGTACAATATTTGTATGCATGAAATGTTCTCACCAATCCAGAATTCCGGTACCATGGCTCTTTCCCATTTCCACAAATAACAGAACGAGCATGAGGCATAGATTTCAAGCACTTCAGTACTTTCTTCTTTGAAGTGTTCCTAGGTATAACAATCTGACGGCATTGCCCGTTCATGCTTGTTGATTGCCCTATCACATGGTAAAATCCATATTCCTAAACAGATCATGCATTCTGCATCTCTTTATCTTTCCTGTACGACCAAATTCATGAATCATGATGAGATTTCTATCTACCAAGTCCTTCAAGAATCCCATTGCAATTGTTTCCAAGCTTGTGTCATTGACTGGTTTGAGAAATCCTTCAGAAACCCAGAGCTTGATGATTGTGGAGACTCTGATTTCATCGTCTTCTTCAAACACCCCCATGTATAAAAAGCATGGCTTTAAATAGAGTGGCAAATGATTATAACTCAATTTCAACAATCTCAAGCAATGCTCGTTATTCTCCAAATTCACAATGGAAGCTAAGTTGTTGCTCATTGATTCCCAACTTCCATAAGTGAGTTTCCTTTTTCTCAAAATGCCTCCCACCACAACAATTGACAATGGAAGGCCTCTGCAATTTGAAGGTTTTTGAGAATAGTTCCCAGCTGTGATTCTCATCTAGAAACTCCATTTGAAGGCTATAATTCTTGTTCAATTGAGAGCCCAACTCTGATAGCCTCGTCGTCACTAATATCCGACTGCCATTTCCATTATCAGGAAAATAACGCTGTGTTTCGTTCCATGCATCAATGCTCCACATATCATCATCACAATTAAAAACCTTCTATCAAATAAAAATTGGTGTAACATCAATCCTCCTTTATCTTCACTCATCTCTCTCACTTCTTCTATTTCTTTTGTAGTGACTTGAACAAGAACTTCACTAAGAAGCTCTCTCGTGTTGTATTTTTGAGAAACAGTTATCCAACCACAAACATCAAAATGCCCCTGAATAATTTTTTTTTCATAAATAGTTAGAGCCAGAGTAGTCTTACCTAAGCCACCCATTCCTACGATTGGGATGATTTGGAGTTCCGAACGGTGTTGGATGAGCTTGTCCACCAGGCCATTCAAGACAGCATCAGAGCACACGATGGAGCTGGAAGACAGAGAAGATCTTATAGGAGCAGCGGATGCAGAGACATCCTCATGAGCACGGACCTCCACAACCATATTCTTTGCAACCATCTCCGCTGCCATTTGCTTGATCGAATCCATTTCTTCTATCACTCTCTCTAGATCTTGATAGAACTTGAGGCTTTTGGTTTTTTCATTCTTGGAGGCTCCGTAGCGATTGAAAAAGTGGCTCTTTTTGGCAATAACTGAACTGTTTTGTGTATGATGAGCTGTAGGGAGGCGATTAATGGTGTCCAGTATATGGGATTCGATAACACCTTCAGCTGTATAAACCGCATCAACAATGGATCATCTTCGGATTCACAGTCTTCCAGATATTGGAGCAAGGAGGTAAGGAACTGAGAGAGAGAATGAAGGTGTTGGGCGTGGATAGAAATGGGAGGGGAATGATGTTGTTGGATATCATGTAAGACGTTCATAAGAGAAACCAAGGCTGCATAGGCCGCCGCCGCCATAATAATAATAATAAATTTGTGTGAGAATTTGGAGTGAATTATACTCCCTCCGTCCCATGTAATTAGTCTCATTTGGTTTTGGCACGATAACCAATGTTAGTGAGTGTAGTGGAATTAATATTTTATTGATGAGTGTAAAAAAGTTTGCCATTTTAGGAAATGGGACAATTAGATGGGACGGACAAAAAAGGCAAATGGGACTAATTTCGTGGGACGGAGGGAGTATACCAAACCACAACCCTACAATCGTGGAAGCAAATAACAGTGGCCCTAATTTTGGGAAATGGATCCTCTGCTGTGGAGGAAAAACAGAGCACCTTGCTGTGCCAACTAAACGACACCGTTTTATTCAGTTTTTACCTTTTTTTTTCCTTTTGTTTTATACTTTTAATGTCTCTTCTTCTACTAATTTTTTTTTTGTTTTATCTTTTTTATATCTTTCATTATTTCGTACTGCATACAGAGCCCAAATCGCCACCGGGAAGGTGAAACGTGGCCAAGGACCTCAAGTTTCTCGAGGGAAGCATGCAGCGTTTCAGAGGACTTGGGGAGATGAAGATAGAGGTGGAGAGTGACGTGTACCATGTTTATAAGTGTGATGAGAAATGGATTAATAAAAAGATAAAACAAAAGAAAGGAAAAAAGTAAAAGTTTTGCTCTCAACTGTAGTCACCAACATTTTACCGGATCCATCATGAACTTTTGCTCCTGCAAGAAGAAATGGCCTTTTTTCATAGATGTTTATTGGCACACTTTCACCAGTCAAACTTGACTGATCAATCAACAAGTTGTATCCTGAAATAAAAACTCCATCTGCTGGAACCTGATTGTACTACAATGGACATAATAAAAACAATATCTCCAACAACCAAGTCAAATATGGAAACCTTCTGTCTAATACCAAATTCTTCTTCTTCTTCTCCTTATCCAACTCTTTGAACTGTAATGATTGCTTATAATCACTCACTGCAGCAACCATGGCCACCAGGATAATATCACATTATAACTGACACAAAACATCATGAATAGAAGCATACCGTCAAGAAACCTGAGGGCTGCTGTTAGAGTAAGGAAAGAAATACGAATCTTTTCCTGAAGAATAATAAATGAAGAAAAGTAGCATACAAAGTGAGTCGTGAAGGTGATAGTGATGATGTAACTTAGTAAACCCATATGAACTGCAACACTAGGGAAATTCATATGAAATCAACCATAATATGAGAGCAGTTTTGGAACCACTCCAAGTCGATCAAGTTCATAACTACGAAAAAGAAAGAATATCAAAATGTCAAAATTTCCCATTCAAAGCTGGGTTTCATATATTTTACACCTACTGAAATTCAATCACTTCGGGCATATGGATATTGGCAAGTATATATGATGCCACTCTTGGTGGTAATATATATCCTCAACGTAAAAGGAGAGATAATATGAGTTTCTACAAAATTATGACTATGTTAGTACGTTTTCCTACAATATGCCAAGTCTAGCAATGCATTGAGTATGATGGACTTTCCTTTTTGTTCCTGCCCAAAAACAGAGTATAGCAGTGAATGCAGTTAGTAACTAATTTTTTTTTATGCATTTCATGGCCGCACTGCAATCTTAGGAAGAAGGTTTTTGATATATTTAACCTGGATGCAGCAGAAGAACATCAAAATATAATCTTCAGTGGTAATAAGAATTCCCGTTAAAAAAAAAATCTAAATGCATTTATTTAACCATGAACTCTTTTTGGCAAGACACTTTCACCACTGTGCACCGAGCGAGGGCGAGCGGATCTAATTTTTATCGTGTTAATTTGTTTTAAATTTCTTAATTTAAATAGTAAAAACTTAACATATCACTATGTGGACCAAATAGAAGGAAACCATACTTATCATGATTCCCTTGATGAACTGCAGTATTTTGATGATTGTCTTGGCCATGTTTTCTTTGATGAATCTTTTACTTTATATGACTATCTTACCTGTTCATTGATACGCTAAGTTAATTTTTTCTTGCTCCATTTGTCGAGATACCGGCGAAGTAACTTCCTATGAAATTTCCGACACTGCATTCACGGTTGGGCACTCCTTCCTTACCTGAGCTTCACCCCGTAGTCGATTTCACGGTTGAATGGGTTGGGTGGAGCTAGAGATCGGAGCTAACGACGGGGAATGCTAAAGTGTTGTTGAGGAATGCAGCAGCTAAATTTCAAAATTTTAATTTAATTTAATGCTTAATAATATAAAAAATCATGTTAACTTAATTAAATAATTAATAAAAAACAATTACCATTATATTATGATCACTAGAAGAAATATATCATTTTATTGAGTCTGTCCAAATTCAGCTAATTGATAAAATTTAGAATCGTTCACGTATTAATATCACTAATAAAGTTAAAATTAAAAATTGGATGATATTTTTAAGAGTAAAATAAATAAATTTATTATTATTATAAATTTAATTGATTTATTATTTTAGTAGATAGATATCAAATAGGATAGAATAGGTTTGGGGATCAGATTCGGAACAGAATAATGATTTCCAATTCAAAAGATATAGGAATACTAGGTTTTGTTACTATATAATTACTAGAATTACAGAATTACACCCGATGCGTGAACAAATATTTGATATCTCATTTTAATAAAACGAAATAAAATATTTGTTCAATATATACAAAATTATATATACATCATTGTAGTAATTAAAATTAAAACTATATATATATATATATACAACAATAACATAATCTTTTCAACATGATAAATTTAGAGAACATGTAAAATAATAATAAAAAAAGTAATCAAGAATGCAAGAATTTTTCTTACTTCTTGCCAAGAGCTTCCCAAATGTCACATATTTGGATTTTTTAGTATCTATATATATATATTAAAACAAAACCGGGGATAAATATGTAAAATACCGTAAAATAACTAAAATATAGTTGATATAATAACTAAAATACATATATAAATATATTGTAATAGATATTCTCAAATCTTTTGACTTTCTTTCTAAATTTTCAATGATATATATGCCCGTATTTTTTTTTCTATTTAGTTATTTATAATGTACAAAATATATATATATATATATATATATATATATATATATATATATATAGAGGTTAGATCATATGAGAATAGATGTTAATGTAAGAAATGAGAATAAATCTCAGCCTTTGATTTCACAAGATCTGCGGTCATGCTTTAATAATTTCCGTCTTCATTTTATCCTCCGCGAACTTCATTATTACATATTTAAGGGTATCATTGTCATTTAGCCTTATGGTATCTCCCTCAAATAATTTCCATTTTTCATTTTATCCTCCGCAAACTTCATTATTACATATTTGGATCTGTAATTCCTTTTCTTTTCGATTTTTCATAAGATTTCGATTGCCTTGTTGAGTCATCCAAAACTCTAAAATTAAATTTAATTTTATTATTATTTAATTGAATTTTCTAATTTAATGAAGTTTTAAATAGATAAAATGAACTTAACATATTCTTTTGAAAAATTGATTTTATTTTATTTAATTTAATTTTTCTCATTTAATGAAGTATAGAGGAGATAAAATGAAGAGAACTGTTTCTAAAATTTTGATTTTTTTTTCTTTTAATAATGTATATAGTAGATAAAATGAAGAGAACTGAAATACATTTTTCGAACAATTGATTTTATTTTTATTTAATTTAATATTTTCCATTTAATGAGGTATAGAGGAGATAAAATGAAGAGAACTGTTTCTAAAAATTTGATTTTTTTCGTATATAGGAGATAAAATGAAGAGAATTGAAATCATTTTTACGAAAAATTGATTTTATTTTTATTTAATTTATTTTATAATGAACAACAATTGAGATAAAATGAAGAATAACTAAGATATAATGAAGAACTGCTA
>JAPKLW010004355.1:0-18961 GCA_026898455.1 Plectranthus barbatus
TTAAATCCGAATGAATCGAGCTAAAATGTAAACTTTAATATTTTCGTTCAAAAAGGTTTAATTTAAATTCTCCTAAATTGAATAGCTCATACACTTTCTCTATTGGCAATTCGGCATCCATATTAAGTTTTTCATCACAATCAAAATACTTTTGTATTGAAGATTATAATTTTTTTAATAAAGTTTAAGTTATATAATTGTATTAAGTAAAAATATTAATAAATCAATCATAAATTTAAAACTTGTTCAAATATTAATGAAATGTAAGAAAATATATTTTAATTATATTTAATACGAATAAATATGAAAGTTATGATGTAATTTGAGTTTCTTTTTATTTTGAGCGGACAATTTTTACATATATGCATTTCATTTTTTTCGATCAGTAAGAGAGATGCGAACGTTCCCGTGTATAAAAAGTTAATAAAATTATGCGCCTTGAAATTCAACAGCGTAGAAAAAAAAAGATTCAATAATATATTAAAATTAGGATAAATACTTTTTCATTCAATTTTTTTTAAACTCAAATTAACATAGACGAAATAATTCGCTGAATTATTGGCTGAACTAATTATCCTCATTAGTAGTAATTAGCATTAAATCCTATATAATTTATACGTATTCCCACCTAAAAAATTAAAAATAAATCTGGTTGCCTGAAAGGCTGAAACTGCTCTACTCGATGATATATAAATTATAGTGTTTGAAATATAAATATCAAAACTTATAATTTAAATTTATTGATCGATAACACATTTTCAATATTTCAAAAAACATAAAAATAAATGTCACTCATATATAAAATGACCTAACAATCCATAGCCCAGCAATTGGCCCCATTCAAACCCATCAAATTGGCGACAAAATGTCGAGTCCAATTTGTTGCAATCTCCTAACACTATTAATTAGAAAGGTTTTTATTTATTATTTATTTTTTATCATGATATTAATTTAGTCTAAAATTTATAGGTTTAACATATTAGATCGAGCTAAAATGTAGGTTAGACTTGAAAACACAAACTATTTAAGATTGACATATATTTTAAATTTGTTATAAGAGAAGATAAATATATTTCATATTTTTTACTTTTTTGAAGATTAAAAGAGCAAGAAAAACTCTTAATTATTTAATCATTAAAAATATTTAAAACAATTTTTAAATTTATCGTTTTTATGAACTAGTCTAAAAATCGAAAGATTAAGGTCAAAATTTTTTAAGCCCAAAATAATTTTAGCCTAAATTAACTTAAACTAAATATAGTTCAAAACCAAAGGCTGATGTAGCATATAAAATGGGGTACACTTGTACCCAAAAAAGTTTTTTTTTTAATCAAATCTATATATTTTTATTATTTTTTATATGTATTTTTATATATTATTTTTATATTTTTCTAATAATGTATCCCCATTTTATTATTATATATATATATATATATATATTTTACCCCTAATTTTATATTTTTGGATCCACTACTGTTCACAACCATTTAAAACTGCACCGAAATTCCATTAATTAGCCCAATTGACATTCTAATTTTTATATATGATACATTTACTATTTAAAACGGTTTGTTATTAGGAAAGGAAAAATACAGTGTATATCATATAAAAAAATACCAAAATTACCGATTTTATTGAGGTAACATATCTTAATAAAATTTGTTTGGTAAAGGTATGATTATTGATTATTTACGGTATACCAATACATACCGTACCGAAAATATTATATTATTTTTAAAATATTTTACTCTTATTTTCATTTTAAAATAATAAATTAAAAAATAAAATTTATCTTCCTTCTTCACTCTGAAGTAATATTATATTACTATTGATATAAACAAATTTCTGTAGAAGTAACTGTATAAATTGCAGTTGTTGGTCCCGAGATCAAAGTAAGTATAATGTGCTGTGAAAATTTTCGGATTAAACTTGCACTCACAAACTGGTGGTTCTTGACCAATTTATGTTTCTGAAAACAGTTTGTCGGCGAGTAGGGATTTAAGTGTTCAGTTTGAATATACTTCAATACTAGAATGTGTTGAGTTTTAAAACCCTTGCAGAATGACTAAAGCAGTAAAGAACAAAGATTTATAGTGGTTCGGACAACATGTCAAACGTCATCTCTTCAGACCGTGGTCTGGAAATTCACTAAGCCTCCATTACAGAATGGTCTCGCGATCTATCTCTACCTGGTAGATGTTAGTGTCTACCACTCCACTAGCTCACTCGTCCAGGCCTTTGGTTCTTTTAGATTCACAGACTTGGAGTGTGGGCACACCACACAACCTCTTCCTTCAGATGTTGAGAGCTTTAGAGTTCCTTCTGAACTGTCGAACTAGTTGGCTAGACATCTATAATAACCACTGTTGGAGATCTGCAGTGACTGTTGCGTTCTTTCTTGGAGAGAAGAATGCAAATAAGATAACTCGAGCTTAGAAGCTAAAAGTCTCGTATTCAAGAGATGGCACGCGGTAAGCTAAGAGTTAGCCTTGATGATAAAAACGCTTCAAGTTTTCACTTGTGCAGAGTATCGTTGCTATTTTTAGGTTTCTATATTTTATCACTTTGAATACTTCGTCTATTTATAGGCGAAGTAGAAGCATTTCGAATTTGTAGCCATTTAGAGATATTTGAGCATCGTGCAATCTGATGTGTCTATTCGGACGGGAGCAGGACGCTTTTCCTAAAGTCCTGCACCTGCTACGTCCTTTTTTTTGTCAAAATATGTCGAGATTCTGCTTTTGTGTCAAAAGGCTCTGCCAGTCCGACGAATCTAAAGTGGTTCGAGCTCCATCAATCTTTAAGGATTCTTAATTCTTAAAGACCGGTCTTTGTGATTCCTCTGACTTATTCTCTTTGTCTCTTCGTGTAATTAGAAATTGAACTTTTAAATTGGAGATGATCCAGGTTGATGTCTTTGATCAGTTTCTCTTAGTCATCAACTTCAAATTGGAAGTTGATCTCTTCTTTCTATTCACACGATCAAAATTGGGGTTTTGGTTGTCTCGATCAACTTTGTGAGTTCCATTACAACTCGATATATATCCTAAGAGGACTTTACAAGTTTATGCGAATTAAGCTAATTTAGAGACACTTCTAACTTTGTGATTTCGATATATTTTTTGACAAATCAAAACAACAATTAAGTAAGAATACATCCTAACAGCAGCATATCGAAATTTTTTGATACGATGACGATATACCAGAAAATAATGATATGATGTGTCATATCGAAATATTTGGTACGGTAACTATATATTTTTGGGGTGATTCTAAATGCATTCACATTTTTGCTAAATATAACCCCTTAAAAAATAAGAATTTTAATTTTAATATACTATTACAATTATACTATGTAGCCTTAAATCAAATTTCAATCTACAGCCATCTCAATCTACCTGAAATAAAAATCCAACTCCAAATGCAATCGACAGAGTTGGGATTAATATTGACAAGCAACGACCACAAATAGCTTGTCTTTAATTCACTTTCAGTCATGGGAAATTGAAAACCCCGATTCCATCTAGAACTAGCATCACTTCTCATCATCATCATCATCATCGTTGGGACGACATCGCAGATTGGAGGATTTCCGCATTGTGGATGTCTCTTGCTCTCTTCCTGCGCATGCTATCTTCTATTAATGGAGGTTTTTATTTTTATTATGTTTCTACTAAGAATTTTAATTTAGGGTTACAAGGGCATAATTGTAATAATATATTAAAATTAAAATTTTTATTTTTTTAGGGGTTATGTTTAGTAAAAAACGTGGCTGCATTTAGAATTACCCATATTTTTTTATATAGTATAATTCATTATGGCATATTATTTGATAAAATAAATATTCGATATGTATTATTGAACCACCCTGATCAACACAAATCTACCATGTTTAAATGCATGAAAACTTAGTAGTTGGAGTCAGTCTTCTAAAATACAAAAGGACATGCAAAATAAAGTAAAATGAATCAGCACATGTACTTCACTAGTCTCATTAATTATGAATCACATCAATATTTAAAACTAAATTATTTATAAAAAAAAATCATTAACAAATTTATAAAAATTGTAATGTAGTATCAAAATCGAGTTATTAGAGTTTTAACTGATTTTTAATTGTAATACATACACTGATGTAAATTTGGCCTCAAGTCTATGGATTGAGCCGATTAAATTGAATTAAAAAATGGGTTGAGTTCAAAAATCTTAGACAAAAAAAATAATCCTAAGTATACTACATATTTAAAGACTATGCGAAAATGAGTAATAGACTATGCGGGGAATCCGCGTAGGCTTTAACCTGATTTCTTGTAGTGTAAAACTCTACCCATTTGTGTTATAAATGTTTGAGAAAGATTTTAGTAATAGGGTATATATAGGTTTAAACCCTAGAAAAATCCTCCTAACTAGGGCTTACAATGGCATACTATATATTTAAGGCTATTATGGAGTAGAATAAATCGAGTTACCTTACATGAGTCTTAAATCTGTCTTGTCATACACGAAACATTGGTCCGACTTATATTTAAATATATATTTATTCTTTAAAATTTAATAATATGTTTAATTATAACTTAAATATAGGAATATATTAAACAAATAAAATTATACAGTATATTTATATTTTATAAATAAGATATATATTGTAAGTATTTATTTAATAAGCTCAAAACAATAGAAAGGCTAGCGAGCCTGCCACTAAAAAACATGAGATCTGAGTCCATATAAAAGTTTTTCAACATGTATAATACACAAGACTTAGGAGATCTAATATATATTGACTCAAATCTTTCAAATAAATGTTTGATTTATTTGCATATGTTAGGAAGTATTCCTATATAATAGTTGTTTTGATGTGTCACGCTCCCATTTAGCTTCCCCGGCTTATGAGAGTGTGACAGGTTATCGTTCAACATTTCTCACCAACTAATCACAATCACGAAATAAGATGAAACAAAAGATGATATTGGTAGTAGTGATAGGGTTCGAGTTCAGAGAATATGTTGATATCTAGTGTAGGCTCGAATAACATCAGAGTTCAAGCTTATACAAAACATGGGGGAGTTTAGTTTCAGAGGCTCAATGCAGCGGAACTGGCGTAATGGAGTTATGCATATGGAGATACATATCTCAAGATCAAGCTTTGGTCGGATTGTTCACACATTCCTGCTACCACCTCTACGCTCCAAGCTTCAGCCTACATGTTTTAGAAATAACACGAGGGGCTGAGTACACCGTATACCCAATGAACAGATGCCCGAAAACGTACAAATATAGATTTTTATGCCATCAAACCGATAAGATATTAGGTTTTACTTTAAAATCCACTCAAGCTTATCAAAATATTTGCATTTCACATACCACGTAGCAATTTCGTTACTTGTGGTCACTATCTATTTTAGTAGTGTGGCTTGGAAGCAGACCTACTTCCAAGTCACAATGTACAGCTTGGAATGATATAATCCACTTAACCACTGTCATCAAAGTGCACTGTTCTCGTAACACACAACATCGAGATTCGGTCGACTTTAACCCATCCTTATAACCCCTGAGTGTCAACCCATGGTTGATCCACTCCGCATTTAAATCGTCTGGGGAATCAAACCACCAGTACGGACATACCAGAGCTGAAGCTCGTGGTACTGCGGCGCAAGGATATCGGCCGTCTTGGGCTCGCAATCAGTCAAAAATCGCTCAAGGTTTAAAACCTTGGTTCATTTTACTGATGTCTCAACTCTCTGACCAACTACGTCTGGCTCAGAGATACATATAGGATCCACAAAAACATTTTTGGCATAACAACTTTAAAACAAAACATTTTTCATTCATTTGGTTTTTGAAAAAAAATATTTTTCATGCTTTAAGTTTTTATATAATGAAACCCACCTTATCTCTTCAAATTTTGATAGTGCGGCGGCTGCTCGAAAGCAAGACCTTGCCCAATGCGATTTCCTTAACACAACAATCAAACACAATGCACAAATAAACCTCACGAACTACACTAGCATATAAACACCATCCATTCACAACAACCAATCAATGTATGCTATGTATACTTATTTGAGCTTATCTTTTGAACAACTCGTTAAATCACATAATCTTAACTTATTCAATAACCAACATAGCTTAATTAAGCCAAATGAATTTATGCATCCATCATTCGTCTCTATTTGAATCACGTTCATAGACAAATAGATCTTTATAGTTCACAACTTACGATCTCAAATCCAATTACTTTCATAAGTTCCAACTTAATCCACAACTTAGAATATCACAATATCTCAATATATTATGCTTCTACCATCATGCTACCATAATCTTAGTTCACTTTCCAATTAATTCATCAATCCTAGCAATATTAATTTTATACTTCAGCACTTATGATAACTCAATTCCAAGTCATCTAAATCTTCATACTTCACTTCAAACTCTCATTATTATCAACATATTGTGAGCATAGTTCAGTTTTTAGATGATATCTAAGTTTAAATGACACAAGAAACCATAACTCGTCGACAATACGAAATCAACACAAAGCAGCCCCTTAGCCACTGTTTAAGTTCAGCACGGGGCTGACCGTGGCTCAGCCGTGGTCTCAACGGACAACAACCGTAGCCCCCCCAGCGGCCCGCGCTACGCCCGATTCTCTCTCCCCCACAATTTCAGTATTTTAAACCTAAATTCCAACAAGCCAACATGCCACAACTCAGTTCTAACAGTAAAACATGCTTAAACAATTCATAAACACCATTACATACCAACAAATTTATCCCCAAATGATTTATGTTGCTGAAAATGAATTAAATGAAACCCTCACCTCAAATATCCAACTTTCTTCCAAGATTTAACTACCCAGCAGCAATCAACACAACTAAAAGCTTCTACTAGCTCCTTAAGAACATTTAGAACAAATATATTCAGCTAAATCACGAGCTTCAGTCAAATTAAACTTAAATGTTCTATTTCACTCCCCGATGGGGGTTCATGGCTGAATGGTTAAAGCGTCCAACTCATAATTGGCAAGAATTTGAAATAGTTTAACCGGGATAAACGAAAGGGAGCGACAGGTTCTCTACCCCTGGGGGATGGAGCGACAGAAGTTTTGAGAATTCAAGAGAAGGTCACGGCGAGGGTCGAAATATAACTTCCAAATTAAGTTCTGATTCCAAATGAACAAATTCTAACTTGAAAATTTCCAATCAAATTTTCGCCATTTTCTATCGCAGAAACTTGCAAAAGCAATAACTTACTCATTTCTTAACGAAATCTGACAAATGAGGTGTCTAGAAGCATCTACTCTCAAAGATCTACCAATTTATTTGTAATAGGCGAATTCGCGATTGAAGCTGACTGGCAGTGGAGGGCTGATGAATGACGGTGGAGAAGGTAATAACATGTTAATTTTCTATGTTTTGCTCACTTAACACCACTCCACATCCACCCTTGAGTTGAATCACTTTATTGATTAGCAATATGAAGACAAAGTCAGTCATACTCGTATGAAGACATAAAGAGAATAAGTCAGAGGAATCACCGAATACCAGTCTTTAAATTTAGAGATTTATTAAAGATTGATGAAGCACCAACCAGTTCAGATTCCTCGAACTGGCAGAACCGTTCAGACACTAAAGTAGAATATCAACATCTTGTGTCAGAAAAGGATAAAGCAGGTGCCAAACCTCAGAAAAAGCGCTCTACTCCCGTCAGAAAAGAGAAGTTTCAGATTGGACATCGCTCCAATGTCTCTAAGCGGCTACAATTTAAATTACTCATACTTCGTCTACAAATACATGAAGTACTCAAAGTAATCAAAAAATAGAAATGAAGAAAAAGCACCGAAACTCTGCTCAAATGAAAATTCGACCGTTTCTATCGTCAAGGCTATCACTAAGCTTTTTGTGTGTCATTCATTGAACACGAGACTCGTAGCTTCTCAACTCGAGTCATTTGATGTTCTTTCTCTCCTAGAAAGAACACATCAGTCACTGTAGATCTCCAGCACTGATTTTCACGGGCGTCTAGCCAAACAACTCAACAGTTCGAAAGGAACTATAAAGCTCTCAACTCTGTAGGAAGAGGCTGTGTGATGTGCCCACACTCTAAATCTGCGAAGCCGAAGGGACTTGAGGCCTGGACGAGTGAGCTAGTGGACTCGTAGATAATGACATTTATCAACTAGTGATAGATCGCGAGACCCTTCTGTAAACTGAAGCTTAGTGAATTTCCAGACCAAGTCTGAAGAGAGGACGTAGGACTTTAAGCTTTAAACCTCTATACATTCCTCGCGCTTTAGTGTTTTTTACATTTCTGCGAGTTTTTTAAAATTCAACACATTTTGGTGTTGTAGTATAATCGAACTTAACCAATAATCTCACTGCTCGCTGACAGAGTGTTTTCAGAAACACAAACTGGTCAAGAAGTGAGTTTACGTTTTGATCATTAAATTTCTACTGCATATTATATATACTTTGATATCGAGACCACCACCATCCCTATATATAAATCATAATATAATAAAATCAATATTATCCTTGGAGATCACAAATATGTGTGAGGGGTAGTATCCTTTAAAGAGTATTAATGCATAATTCTGAACTCTTAGAACATTCTAGGCTAATTCTTAGTTTTTTCAAAATAAAAAAAAGTCCTCAACAATAAATAGCAATCAAAATGAGCAGTTCAATCAAGTATCAAACCATCCCCTCTTTTTGAAGGAATAAAGGTTGCGATTTTTTCAAAAAGGTAAAATAAATGGTATATAGTTTTGTTGAAATAAGAAACATTTTTTTTATCAATGAGAGTATATATTAAAAAAGTTGGGGAATGGATTATATAGTATAAATTATTGTGATTTTCTCAAATATTATTTTTATATATATATATATATATATATATATATATATATATATTATTAAAATATTTTTTTAAAAATATTTGTTTCAAATATATGTCAAACTAACAATTTCAGCAACGAATCTATGATTTATTGGTCGTAAACAAGATACTTTTACCATTGTATCTCGAGTAGAGGATAAACAATTTACTTCTATTCCTCATTTGTAATATATTTGAAGGAATAACCATAATTTATAATATATTTTTACATTTATCCTTAATTTAATGTTGCTTATATCTAAAAAATAAATAAAACGTGGAGCAATTAATAAGTAACAGAAAAAAAGAAATGATAGATTTAAAAAAATTATGAAAACTTTATTGTCGCCCTAAATTAAGGGCCAATATTTGGGCCGGCATGGTTGTGAAGGGGTGCTGCACGCGCATGAACAATTGGGCCCTCCACCATTAATGTTTCCACTATTTAGGGCAACTGCTTCTTATTGGTCCACGACCTACTCTACTTCTCTTTGTTTGCCCTTTGTCTATTACTCCCTCCGTCTTGATTTAATTATCCCGAGTTGACCCGCCACAATAACAAAAGAGTGTGAGTGTAAAATAAGTTAAATAAAATTTATATTTTATTGTTAAATATGAAAAAATTATCTTTTTAAGTAAGGGGACAATTGAAGTGGCACGAATGAAAAAGAAAAGTGGGACAATTGAAGTGGGACGGATGGAGTATTTCATTTTTTTTTTAGCACGAGATCAAGAAAGTTTGATTATTTATAAAATCTTTTATTTAGATATTTTTAAATTTGAAATCTTTGTTATGAAAACATTTTTCCAATTATTTCTTAGTATAAATTATATCTCGCTTTGTATATTTTATTTTGTAATTTGGAGTTTTAATCTAATATATAATGTAATATGATTTAATAAAAATATGATATATTCAAGTTGAGTTGAGTATGGTCAAACTCGATTTTAAATTCAAAAAAAACTCAAGGCTCAACGTAAAGTAATCAAGCTTTTCGAAGTTAAATTAACTCGATTGAGCTCGATTTTTAATTATATTTTTAACTTTAATAAAATTTTAAATTGTTTATAACTGAATAATAAGTTTAGGAGTAAAATTTTGAATTGTATTAAGTTTAATAAGATTGATGAACCTATCTCGAATCTAAGTTCGATTTGAGCTCGAACTCAATAAGGCTCGCAAGCCTAATAAGTTGAGAATCATGGACCTCGAGCTCGATAACTAGTCGAGTTGCTCGTAGTCGGCTCGAATACTATCAACTCAATGTCAAGTTATATATAGTCAATTCCGAGTAGTTCGTAGACCAATTTGACTTGTGCTCACCCGTAATTTCATGTAATGTAGATAATGTATGTGATAAAGACCTTACATTATAAGTTTATGCACCTACTTTTGTAACGAAATTTGAATGGAAGAGGGGTTAATCCTGAATCTCTCGCTCACCCACGCCAGAGGTGAGGGGTACATTTTGATTATGTAGGAATAGGATATAATATGATTCATAACCTCATTAAACATTTATAGAAACACTTTCTTTAAAAGACATCTAATTGGTGAATTACTAGTAAAAAATTTTAAATAAAGGGAAGGTCTTGGGTTAGGCAGGCCTAAACTATTTAGGCGGGTTTTATCCATTAACCCAAGCCCAAACCTATATAATATATCCTAATTGGGATTAATACCCTATTTGGGATGGGTCAACCCACTTGGATATGATAAAACCCGCCTAAACTATTTAGGCCTGCCTAACGCAAGTTTTTACCTTAAATAAAATATTTCGAGATCTATCATTTTACTCCGATAAGAAATCGTAGAGAGGAAATAAAAAGAATCCCTCTAAAATATAATGGATAGAGGGGGTCCAGCAATTTTACTTAAGAAAGGAAAATGGAAGACTGCAGTATTTACAAATCATGCTTCATAATTGGCACTCAACTTTGATTGGAAGTCAACACCAAATGAAGACAAACTAGCCTTCATAGAATCTTAATAAGCTCAAGGTAAGTATCACTCCTTTTATAAATAAATAAATAAATATGCCAATCAAATTGATTGGTCTCGTGTTAATATATTTTTGGATTAAAAACATTTTAATCTTAATTGGATTTTTGATTTTGTTGAATTAAATTGATCGGTAAATTTGAAATTGGATTGGCAGCCCTAATTATTACATCAATATAATTATTAAAAAGTTGAATGTAATGGTTTTGTAGTTACCATAGCCAATAAAGCTTTAAAAAAAAAAAAAGCTTTCTAGAATATAAGCAACAACTAAAAATGAAAAGAAAATATTAGCATCATTTCATTTACTACGCGTTACATCACCCACCCAAACACACCATCCCCATATTCAACATTATTTACGCGTCACAAAATAAATATAAATTCTTTTTGTCTATACTAAAACAATACTTTAGATCAAGACTTGTTCACACTTTCATGTTTTATATACTTAAAATATATTACGTTTTTTATATGTATCATGTTTTATTAATTAATGTTTTTTTAAAAAAAATTAATTCAACCGTTGCAACTTGCAATTGTGTTAGGTTCGTATTTAGTATATACTCCAACACTTCTGTGTTGGATTTCAAAATGAGACTAAAATATACTAACGGATTAGTAAATAAAGCAGTAAGAGACAAACAGATTTATAGTGGTTCGGATTAAATTGTCCTATGTCCACTCTTCAGACACTTGGTCTGGTAATCTACTAAGCTTAGAACTGTTACAGATGTTCCTACGATCTATTGCTTGTCGGTGAATGCCCCCCGTCCACTGATCCACAAGCGCACTCGCCTGGTCCTTGCTAGGTTCCTCGCTTCGCAGCTCCTCAGAGTGTGGGCACAACATTCAGCCTCCTCGTAGCTAGAATGGGTGGTTTATAGTTCCCCCGAGAACTATCTCTTCTGCGGTGCCAACAAGAGTTAGAGTATGAGATGTACTTGACTGTTGTAGTTTTCCATGAAGAAAAAAAACTATCGAGTAGTAACTCAAGAACACAGTGATTCGAGTCTCGTGTTCACTTAAGTGACACACGGAAAGCTTAAAAGCCTCAAAAGTAAGTTCACTCTATGAAGCTTGATTCTTTCGATAAGAGTTCCTAGATTGTATCAAGAACTCATATGTGTAGGTTGTGAATCGTGAAAGCATAACCTTTTTCTTTTGATTTCTCTGGTATTTATAGCCGTGAGATTTGAAGGTTTGAATAAATGTCCGTTATAGACAAATTGGAAGATGTCCAATCGAATGTCTCTATTGGTTGTAGCGTTCGACAGGTAGCTTTTTCAAACAGTCTACGCCTGCTCCGCCTTTTTCTGACTTTGACGGTTCAATTTTTTTGTCAGAACGACAATATTTTGTCACTATGAGGAATCCCAAATTGGTTGTCCTATGTAGCGATACTCGAAGTTTTGTGCCTGCAAACTTTAAGGCTTCTCAAATCCTTAAAGTTTGTTCTTCTTCAGTATATTCCTCATGTGATTCCTCTAGTCTTCATTTGCTGGGACCTAGACTAAGAAGTTTATGCTGGTGCTGTCATAGTCGTAACTCCATACTGATGACGTCACCCTTTGAAGTATGCTTGGTCCTTGTGCTGCTAAGTACGATTTGGTTGATTGCACCATACTTGCTGGATTCGTACTTGGCGAAATCTATACTTCTGCTAGATCGTGTTTTTCCAGGCTTTAAGAGTATATTGCCTACTTTAGCCTGCTGAGTCGTTTGCACATACTAGAATAATTGGTCTATCTAGTCCAGATCAATATCAGCTTACAACTCAATAAAGAACATATACAAGACTTTACATTTTCCATCTAAGATGAAACTATCTAAAATGATTTTTATATACTTTGACCTACCAAAACATAACATAAAACGGAAGGATATTTCTATCAAATTTCCTAACAATTTCCCCCTTTTTGGTGTGGTCAAAGCTATCTCTAACCGAAGATGATGAGGAGCGAAAAACTTTAGACGTTTTACAAATGAGGACTATCTGACTATAAACTTAGAAAGATTCCCCCTCAAGTTCAGCTCTCTCTTACTTAAGATCTTCTCCTTATAAGCTTGGAGAGATATTGCTCGATTCATATTTCCATTAAGTTTAGAGCATAAAAATCTTAAATACGTATGAGAGCAAAGAAGCATGCTTATTACACTGGAGTGTGTAAATTCAGCTTTGAAGAACAAAGACCATTGTTGGACAAAAAGAGATTGTCATACAAGTAAGTTTATCCTTTAAGTATTTTTGTGACAAGTACAGGGATAAACTAACTCTAAGAAATCTATACAAATCTATTACAAGACTATGCTAGGCTTCTTCTGGTCTTCATCTTCATCTAGTTGCAGCTGGTACTGTCATCCAAGCATAGTACTGCATTGAGGGAAGCGGGTTTGATATCCTGACTTGCTTTCAGCTTCCTTTATGCTGGCTTTCAGCTTCCTTTATGCTGGCTTTCAGCAACTCTGCTTACGGAGGTCTGCTGCCGTTGGGAAAGGACATATCCAGCAGTAGTGGCAAGAAAAATGGGGATGTCCTTCTCAGATTTTGCAGCTGAAATGAGCAAGGAGACATCCTTCTCTGTTTTTACTTTACCCCTCTGGGCTTCTCTTCTCATTCAACTACATGGACTGGTTTTACAGTTTCTGTCCCTCATGCAGCGAACAACTCTCTAAGATGTGAGCCTAGAGCAGTCCATCTCTTGATCTTCACGGAACGAGACAACCAGTAGAAGGAGATGTCCGCGGAAGAAACCTTCTGATTTCTTCTGCTCCTTCTACCGCTTCTTGGAACTTCTCTGCTCACTATTTCTAATCTCTTCTGCACCTTCCATGCTTCATCCCCTTCTTTGACCACACCCAAAAGGGTATAGTCCTGGAGCCATCGGGTGGCTTCGTCTTCTTGTTCATCGAGAGATTTTAGAATGGTGGAGAACAAAATTTTCAATGTATACGTTAAATGGAAGGTAGGGTTCAACAAGAATTATGCACATAGAGTGACTGAGTGAACCCTATTTATAGTCAAAAGAGTATCATTGGTAAATAGGAAATTGACGTTTGAGATTGTGTACCGAGAAGTGTGATCGTCTTCTGGGAAATCGGCTACGGTTGAGGTGCCAGCCCCATACCTGCGACTTGGGTCATGGGATATGCTGTGGCTTTCCTCATCGAGTCCCGAAAATACTGATCTGGTGGGGTGCTATTTGACCACAGATTTTGAAGGAAGATTCAGATGTTTATTGATAATTCTTCGCATTGATTCGCATTAAATGTGGCGTATCGGATAAGCGATTTGGTAGATTAAGCGTCCCGCTTTTTAATATGATCAACAACATGTTTCGTAAGCTTGACATGATCTTAGCTTAGCATGCTTAGACCAAAAGAATATCAATACGGATCTCCGTCAGCTTAGATCTTCAATCTTCAAATAAAGTGAGAGCTTGGACTCAGCCTTAATCCGCATCTCTTCGCCTTCAACATTCTTGAAAGATTGAGAGCTTGGACTCAATCTTAGTCCACTTCACCGTCTTCAACCACTTGTTGAATCATTTGACGAAAGTATCCTTGATATATATACATTGAGTATATACTAAAAATACATACTGAGAGCTTGGACTTAGCATATAAAAAAATTCAAACTCTTCATAATTTCAAGATTGAGAATGCAAGCTTGGACTTATTTTTCTCCTTCTTCAATCTCATCAAACTCCATAAGACCGAGCTTTATACAAAGCTCCTTAAAGTGAGCTTCTGGAAGCAATTTCATGAAGATGTCAGCAAGTTGATTGTCAGTACAGATGTACTCTACGCTTATGTCCTTCTTTTCGACATGATCGTAAATAAAATGATGTCATATGTTATTGTGCTTGGTTCTAGAGTGATGAACCGGATTCTTCATGATGCACATTGCACTATTGTTATCGCAGTAGATGGGAACATATCCTGAGTCCACATCATAATCGAGCAGTTGTTGTTTGATCCATAGTATTTGAGCACAACAGCTAGCAACAACAACATATTCCGCTTCTGTAGTAGACGTCGCAACCGAGTGTTATTTCTTATTGAACCAACTTATCAATTTATGTCCAAGAAACTAACAAGTTTCACTTGTGATCTTGCGATCAATACAACAACCTCCGAAGTCTGAGTCAGAGTACCCATTCAAAATAAGCTCATAGCACCTTGGATACCAAATTCCTAGTGACTCAATATACTTCAAATATCTTACAATTCTCTTGGCAACATCCATTTGTGATTACTTTGGATTGGCTTGAAATCTCGCATATACTCCGATGACATAAGAAATATAAGGTCGACTTTGATGGGTTTTGTATACTGAAAGCATTTATTATAATGAGTATACGACGGTTTATTTCTCCTATCTGTCAAACAATCTTAAATGTATGTAACAATGGTATCCTCTTGTCTCACTGATAGGGACGATCATACGTCGTGTTGTAGATCGCAAAAGACAGTATGATCATTTGACCTAGTGAGACATAAACCTAATCACAACCGAGACAGCGTATGAGGATACGTCTGTCCGGATGGCTAGGGCATTATCAAAATAAGTAGTCTGTCTTGGTTACTTGACATGCTGGTACGCAGGGGTAGCGTATTGATGGACCGCAGTGAGATGTATTCGTCTGTCTGACATCAGCGAATACACGATCTCGATATTGATTGAGTCAAAACCCTAATGAAGGTTCAGGGGTTTGCATGGGTTGATTGTTGCTTTGACTTGCCATGGTGGAGAGCCTGAGTAACGTGCTCGTATATCCACATCTTGGGTAACAACAGTTCGTGTAGTACTGCCTGAGACTGGGTTTAGGTAACCATATCCGAGTAATAGGATGGGGACATTCCCTGAGGAGCTCAATAACATTCATCGTGCCAATGTCCTGCAGGCTGATTAAGTTCAGGCACGAGTGATAAGATTTGAGTGGTACTACTCAGGAATAATAAGATATTAATTAATTGTAGTTAGAGCTCTTCAGAAGCTCCGATTAATTAATTAATGTCCGGTAACCTTAAATATGGGGATTCTCAATTAATGCAGCCCGTTCTCATAATGTGGTAATAAAGTGGTAGGTCAGTATTAATTCTGTGGTGAAAAAGAATTAATATTAATTTATTAATTGTGTCATGAGTTGTGGACATGAGAATTAATTAATTATAAGCCCACTTTATTATTTGCATTAGGTCCCAGGACTGGCCCAATTAAATATGCTGAAAAAAGGCCCAGTAGCCCATTAGGGATAAAACCCTGGGTCTATAAATAGACCACTCTCTCTTGGAAACCCTAGCCACTTGTGTGATTATTCAAATCAGTCAAAACCCTAGAGCAGAGAGAGAGGGGCGGCGCCTGTAGAGGGGAGAGGAGGAGTTTTTCTGCTCCGGCCTACAACACAGATCTGTGGAATCCTCACCAGTAGCAGATCTGAACAGCATTGGGACACAGCCCTGAAGATGTGATTTGGAGAACAAGATTTTCTTTTTCTTCCTTTCTTCGTTTTCGATTTTATCAAGAAATTAGGGTTCTAATTTCTGTTTCCGCAGATTAAATCGAATCGCGTGGTTGAATTGGAAATTGGATATTCAAACACGAAAGATCGGATCAGAATCTACGGAAATTCGATAATCTCTCAATCCACAATTCTAAGAATTAAATTTAAAGGAGCATGCTAGGTTTTATTGTGAATTTTTGATTGTGTACAATATCCATAAATCGATCCGGTTCAGTTGGATTTTGTGATTCGTTTCACATGAAATCCCTACAATTGGTATCAGAGCCAGGTTTCTGATTTATGTCTCTATTGTGCACAATAAATTCAAATATGCATGTATGAATTTATTTTATTTTGTGGATGGTTTTTGTTCCTCGTGGCAAGCCGTGTAATTCAGTCCGCGGTGGTTTATCCGTGTAGGGCTGAATTAATTTTGTAAAATCACGAGAAAATCCGTGATTAGTGTAGATTTGAAAAATTGTAATAGAATAGATTATTCTGTAAATTTTGTATTTTTTCAAATCTGTAATCTGAACGGGTCGAGGACGAAGAACGAAGACGGAGCCGACTGCGGCGGGCAACGACACGCTCGGGAGGCACGATGGCAAGCAGCGGCAGGTGCGCGGCGTATGGGCTGCGCGCGCGGCGGACGACAGCCGGTGGACGCAAGCGCGCGGCTTGGCGCGTGCGGCGGCGGCGGGGCGGCGACGGTGGCTGTCGTCGGCGGCTGCTGTGCCTGCGGCGGTTGCTCGTGTTTTGGTGGTTTGTACAATCCTGTGTAAACCCTAGGGTTTGCATTAGGGTTATGGCAAATCATCAGATCACAAATGCCTAAATCCCAAAAGATTTGGTAGTTGAGGATTTGGAGGCCCTAGAAGATTTGGATTTATCCAAATAGATTCAAAATTCAAATTGTAATAGATAGGATTTATTTTTCCTATTTTGTGGGGCCACGAGGAATTTTTGTTTGCTTAATTGTCCTCGTATGATATGTGATTTATTATGTGCGCAATTAAACATGTGTAGATAATAGGAAAAACATGATTTATCGCTTTTATTATTTACAGCTTTCCAAGCATGCTTATGTGATTAATTTCTTTTGTTGGATTATATTTTGGGAGTTTTTGGGCTTGCTTAATTACATGCAAAAATTTGGAAAATATAATAACAAAGAAATTATGTGTGCGCATCTAAGAAACCTTTTAAAAGAAAAATACTAAGCTGATTTTTTAATTAAAATCAATCGACCTCTACGAAGCGGTCCTAGGCTGTAAGTGTATCTCTCGTTCTAGTAAACGTCTACGAGTGTAGCTTGCTAGTTCTTAGAGGTGCATGGGTACGGTTGTTGGGATTTCTAGACAAACAATTTAAATCATGTGAATAGTGGGAGGGTTTTGCGTAAACGTCTACGAGTGTAGCTTGCGTAAATCTCTTTCACAAGTATTCTAGGATTGATTTAAATTATAGATAGCAAAAGCTTTGAGGGCTGTGCGATATGGTTACGTGCCATGCTAAACTGTCTCTTTTGGCCGGAGTTAAATTTGTGGTTAACGGATTAGAAGCATCTAAGAATATAATGCAAGAATTGTATCCCTGTTCTTGAGAGATGACTTGGTCTAAAGTTTTCACTAATTATTAATTTCTTGTGTCAAAAGCTTCCTGACATGGTAGTGAAATTAAATGGATTGGGGCTCAAAACTCGCAGTTCTGGTTGAGGGTGACATCGTAAACGTCTACGAGTGTAGCTTGCTAGTTCCTAGAGGTGCATGGGTACGATTGTTGGGATTTCTAGACAAACAATTTAAATCGTGTGAATAGTGGGAGGGTTTTGCGTTGTAGCTTGCGTAAATCTCTTTCACAAGTATTCTAGGATTGATTTAAATTATAGATAACAAAAGCTTTAAGGGTTGTGCGTTATGGTTACGTGCCATGCTTAACTGTCTCTTTTGGCCGGAGTTAAATTTGTGGTTAATGGCTTAGAAGCATCTTGGAATATAATGCAAGAATTGCATCCCTGTTCTTGAGAGATGGCTTGGTCTAAGGTTTTCACTAATTATTAATTTCTAGTGTCAAAAGCTTCCTGAGATGGTAGTGAAATTAAATGGATTGGGGCTTAAAACCCGCAGTTCTGGTTGAGGGTGACATCGTAAATGTCTACGAGTGTAGCTTGCGGTGGGAACTCTTGGGCAATTAGTGGAAAACATTTGTATTTGATTTATTAAAAGGTTTTCAATGCATTTGTTTTCGAAGTTCTACATGTATGTTCTTATTTAAGATTTTTATTGTTTCAGATATGTCTATGTCTAATATCATCAATATTGTCGCACAAAACACTTTAACTGGTCCAAACTTCCTGGAATGGAAATGCAATCTCGAATACCTCCTGATTGCAGAAGAACATATATTCGTTCTGCAAATACTTCGTCCCGAAGTGCCAACTGCTGAATCCAGTCAAATGGATATTGTTGGTCCCTTATGATTAGAGTCGTCGTGGTTACAATAAAGTACACACCCGAAGTGCAGCGGAATAGATTGCGTTTACTTGTATTTAAATTATTCTCAACTCTTTTTAGTTAAA
>JAPKLW010004356.1:0-28217 GCA_026898455.1 Plectranthus barbatus
TAACTAAAGATATACAAAGATATGAAGATATCTTATACTATCTAACACCCCCCCTCAAGCTAAGACGTGTCGGCAGTCGAAACGCGAAGCTTGGATCGGAAAAAATCAAATAGGCCGGTTGACAAACTCTTGGTGAAGATGTCTGGTATTTGATTGTTGGAGTCGACGAACTTGGTGAATAGGCGACCAGATTCTACGAGCTCTCGAACAAAGTGATAGTCTATGTCAATGTGCTTGGCCCTCTTATGCGAGACCGGATTTTGAGTGAGAAAAATAGCGCTGGTGTTGTCAGAATAAAGAGTTGGAGCAGACGACGGAAGCGCATGCAAATCTCGAAGGAGATTTACGATCCAAAGAAGCTCGGAGGCCGTATAAGCGATGGCTCTATATTCAGACTCACAGCTTGAGCGAGCTACGGTCGGTTGTTTCTTCGCACTCCAGGAAATAAGGTTCCCACCTAGGTAGATAGCGTAACCATAGGTGGAGCGACGAGTGTCAGGGCATCGCGCCCAATCAGCATCAGAGTACCCCACGAGAGATGAGGTGCCGGGCGAATAAGACAATCCAAAATTTAACGTACCCTTCACATAGCGTAGAATCCGTTTGACGGACTGAAAGTGATCAACTGTCGGCTGTTGTTGGAACTGACTGACGGTGTTGACCGAATACGCAATATCTGGGCGTGTGATTGTGAGATACTGCAATGCACCAACCAGAGAGCGGTAGAGAGTCGGATCAGCGAAGGGATCACCATCTTTTGATAAGGACGAACTGGGGGCAAGAGGAGTGGCGACCGGTTTGGCGTGCTGAAGCTCCGCACGCTGAAGAATGTCCAAAGCATATTTGGTCTGACTGAGAAATAAGCCGGAAGAGGATCGAGTGACCTGGAGGCCGAGAAAATAGCCAAGAGAACCCATATCTTTAATCACAAATTCACGATTCATCCGAGAGATAAGGGCGGCGATCACCGAAGCCACATTACCGGTGATGACAATGTCATCGACATAGACCAATAGATAAACCAAAATATCACCCTTTTTGTAAACAAAAAGAGAAGTATCCGAAGCACTGCAAATAAAGCCAATGGAAACCAGAAAACCGCGGAAGCGTTGGTACCAAGCAAGAGGAGCTTGCTTGAAACCATATATGGCTTTGTGTAGCTGACAGACATGGTCAGGAAAACGGGGATCAGTGAAGCCGGGGGGCTGTTCCATAAAAACAGGAGAAGAAAGAACACCATTTAGGAAGGCGTTCTTGACGTCCAGTTGATGGAGAGGCCAGGAGTTCATAACCGCAAGTGAGATGACGATACGGATAGTGGAGGCCTTGACAACCGGACTGAAGGTGTGAGTGAAATCGAAACCAGGAATTTGGCTAAACCCTTGTGCAACCAGACGGGCCTTGTAGCGATCAACAGAGCCATCAGCAAGAAGTTTTGTGCGAAAAACCCATCGCGAGCCAACAACATTGGTGGAGGAAGGACGTGGCACGAGAGACCAAGTGCTATTAGATTTTAAGGCTGACAACTCCTCATGCATTGCACGTTCCCATTCAGGCGATTTGAGAGCACTCTTGACACCACGAGGCTCCGGAATAGCCGTAAGAGCAGTAAGAAGAGACGCGCAATTAATGTTAGCAGGATATCGTGGCTTGAAGATACCTGACTTTGCTCGAGTTTGCATCGGATGTGTGGGAACCATAGCTTCGAGGGGAGCAGCGTCGGGCTGAGGCTCGGGCTGCGCAATAGGGCGCTGGCCATGCGGAGGAGAAGCATTCTGAACCGCAATAGGGGCAGCGATAGTATGAGCAGGAGGCGGCTCGGCATTTTCATTGGAAGTGCAGACACGGCACGGAGAGGAGACCGGCGGCGCAGTCGACGGTTGAGAGATCGAGGGCGCAGCCGGCGTGAGAAAACCATCGACAAAAGTCGAAATGTCCAGAGAAGATATAGGAGCCGAAGTGGGTGCTGCAGAAAATGGGAAGCATAATTCATCAAACTGAGCATGTCGAGTAATGTATACCTTGGAAGTCAGAGGGTCCAAGAGACGAACTATAGCCGATGAAGATACACGGCTGACTGCGAGGTTGAAGTTTGTGCTTGGCTTACGGCCGCAAGCACGGGTAAACCCTGCATCCAAAAACCCGAAATAAATCATAGCTAGGTTGCTGTCCATATACACATTGATACGGCGAAATGTGCTTGAGAACAGGAGACGGAAGCCGATTGATAACAAAAACAGCCGTGCTAAAAGCCTCAGGCCACATATGAAGCGGAGCGGAAGAATGAAATAAGAGAGTAAGGCCCATTTCCGTTATATGTCGATGCTTGCGTTCAGCCCTGCCGTTTTGCTCAGGAGTATACGGACATGATAGGAGGTGATGAATACCACATTTAGAGAAGTGGGCAGTGACGAGCCTGTTGACAAACTCCGAACCCCCATCACTTTGAAATCGTTTGATTTTGCAACCAAATTGATTTTCCACAAAAGCCTGAAAGCTAATAAAGGTGGCATAAAAGTCTGATTTTGCATAGAGTGGATAGAACCACGTAAACCTCGAGTAGTCATCAACAAAAATAACATAGTACCGAAAACCAGACGTAGAGGTAATAGGGGAAGGTCCCCACAAATCACAGTGAATTAAATCCAATAAAGCAGAAGAGCGTTTTTCAGAAACAGGAAAAGACAAACGCTTGTTCTTAGCTAATTGACATGAGCTACAAGAAACTGATGCAGAAATACGAGAAGTAACGGATAACAACTTCAATTTTACTAAATGTGATAAAATGGCCGAAGAAGAATGACCGAGTCTGGAATGCCAAAGGTCGGAGGAACCAGTGCGCGACCGTGAGAGCTGCGCCGCAAGGGTCGAGACCGAGACGTCCAGACGATATAGACCGCTGTCACGCACGCCGGTTGCTATTATTTTTCCGTTGTCCTTGTGCTGAACACGAAGGGAAGAGTCAGTGAACAGGACGTGAACTGGTAAATCCCTGGTCAGCTTACTAACAGATAAGAGATTCTTAGTCATGCCGGGCACAACAAGGACATCACGTAAATAAAGATTGTTAGAAAATATAAAAGAACCAGTATGCGTGATAGGAAGTTGATCACCATTACCCACGGTGACACGATCGGAGCCAGAGTAATCAGAGATATCATCAAGCTGAGAGGCTTCAGAGGTGATGTGAGCGGAAGCCCCGGTGTCTAGATACCAATCCGACACATTGGGCTGCGATATGGAGCAACTGGATGAGAGTGCTTCGGCCAAGTTGGCTGTGGGCGAGGAGCGAGAAGGCCGAGTAAAGGAGCGGTCGAAGCGGCGAGGACAGTCCCAAGCGTCGTGATTCTCTTCTCGGCAAAAATAACACCACGGCGGACGACGACCTTTCCCTTTATTTTTCTTCGATCGACCCTGCTGCCGGGATGAGCCCTTCGCGCCGGCTTTGGGAGCAGCATAAAAAGCAACAGAGGCGGACGACGACGAAGGTTCGGATGAGCGTTGAAATAGCTCGGACTTTCAGCGCGCGCAAGTAGGGTGTCGATAACAAATAAAATAGCAACCCAAATCATGAACAAAGTAGCAAAGAAGATTACAAATGAAGTAGCAAAATAAATAGTAAATAAAAATATTATTGTTTTAAATTTTACTTTTTAAAATATAATTTAAGAAGTTTAAATAATGTAAACAAGAATTAGGTGTATATATTTTTAACAATTAAATTAAGAAACAATGAGATAATTATTACAATAATATTTGTTGTATATTTTATATTATTTTTACTATTTATAAATTATTTTAGAGAAGAAGTTTAATCGCATGGATGAGTTTGAATTAAAGTCTTGTGCAAGTTATCAAAAGGTTGCAGCAAAGATGACAAATATATTGTCTTGATCAGATTCTAATAGCCAAATGATGCAAGGAGAATTGTTTCTTTTTAGTCCTTGCTTCAGAGTCACTAATATTGTTGTCTAATTAAATATATCAAGCAAGAAAATCCGACTATGTGATTTGAATTAAGAATGTAAATATGTAGGTTCAACATAAAACAATAATTTGATATAAGAGTTAGTTGATTAATGCTTATATTGATTGTGAAGTTTTTGCTTTTGACATTTATTTCTGTTCATGTCATCTATTTCTGATTCAATAGTGTGATATGAAATCAAATTGAAAATTGGTGGTAATGCTATATTGATTATTATTAGAAGTATTTCATGTTTTTATAAAATTAAAATGAGCAATCAGCCAGCTCCGAAAAATTGGGCGTAAACAATATTAACATGGTTACAATATATAATTATGAGATATGATATTCACTATTGGAAGTAAATCTTGGTAATATAGTTATATAAAAAAATATTTATAAAAAATTAATTTGATCAATTGGGATAATCCGTCAGAGTTCGGGCTCAACTCTATTAAGTCTCGAGGTATTAAAATTTTAGAACCAAGATATTTTTACCCTAATTACTCTTGGACTTAGATTAATTAGAATAACCAACAAATTTCAGATTAAATTGAAATACAAATAAAAAACAGTGATGACAAAGCTATAGCCAGGTAGATGTACATAATCCAGACACATGTACACAAATACAATATACAATATTATATATATTAATATATTTAATATTATATATATATATATATATATATATTTAATATTCCATCGTGTCAAAAAAATTAAATGTACCTATAACTGATGTAAATTGTAAATATGAGTAGCTATTTTTTTATTATAATTATATGATTAATTAAGATAATTGTAAAATATAATTATATTATTCTAAAAATTATAAATCTTATATATATATATATTTACAGTTTATTGTGCTCAATATTATATTACATTTACAATAATATTATATTGATTGCATTAACAAAAAATATTTAAATGATGCGCATCGCGTAGATAGCAATCTAGTACCTCTAAATGACAGTAGAACAACATAATCTGCTAACTAAATATTCTTAGGACGGGCAATTAGGTAATCACTCGTTTCATCCAACCTAAACATTTCATAATGAAAGAGTATTGCTTAATATTTGCATATGCATTTGTAATGCTCAAAATTGGTTCCAAACCTCATGTTTCATAACTGCACAAATTATATAATATATTTTTTCTTACAACTTGGGTTAGAATGACGCTGAATGATCAATGTCGCAGTTGGAGAAAGAGCCTGCCCTAGCAAATTTTGCTTGATATTGTTTTCACAAGTTTCTTCATACCGGGTACGTTCTCTCCATTCTCCAGGTGCATAGCAATCCTTCCAGTAATGAATAAGAATACACATTTGGAGGAGGGAGGGAGCATTTTTGAGGATGTAGAGCGCAAACTCTACCGATATAAAAAGGGGTTTAATCCAATTGGCTGCTACCAAAAAGATATTATGAATCATTTTTTTTACACTTATATTAACATGTTCATAACCATGAGGACAAGGACACTTTCCCAAGAAATCGGTGCAACAGAGATTAATGGTAGACAAAGATTTATAAAGATTCCTCCACCTCTTTGACAAAACACTCGTGCTCACAGCAGTTTTTGTAGGAATACGAGCTATAATTAAAACCAGAACATCATCTGGTAGTTGGCTGATCAAGTCCTCTCCCTGTGATATTATTATTGATATAAAAAACTAAATTAAAAGCTTTTAGAGTGTTCGCAAATTCAATCATCATAAATGAATGCTACCGATTAATTTATTCCAAATACCACAAGAGGGGGGAAAGGACCAGTAAACATACATTGTATAAACAGTCTGCTCTTCTTCTTTTCCTTCTCATTAAAGATGAGATTTCTTCACGGAAAACCCAACATGTTAAAATCACCACAACAGAAGTCGAGAAAATTCTGGTCATCATCATTCCTCCTGCAACAAACAAAACGAGGAAACTGTTAAAAATTATAAGTCCCGCCACCATCTTTATTCCTCAGTCATACATTTCTCCATCACACAAAATTATGTAGTCGAATTTAGAAAAAAAAGAAGAAGAAGGGGATTTGCTTTGACACCAATTAATGATGAAAATCTATTGACAGAATGTCATAACAATAAAGTGAAACAAAGACCATGAAAAAAAACATATAATTGAGTTGTTCTATTGCGTAATTATATGATACATAATTTATTTTGAGTTTGGTGTTTTGGGTGGGAATAGATAACAATGGTATCATGGGTCGAGCATAAATTTAAAAAGCATATAAATTGAAATAAACGAGCAAAAAACAACAGTTATCTGCAAAATTAAACCAAACCTAAAGCAATATTCAAGTAATCGGTGGTGGTACACGGCCGGGAAAAATATTGGCGGCAGAATGGCCGGAAAGGTCAGATCTGGGGAGGGATATCGACGAGATAGAGGGAGGAACGGCGGCGGCGGAAAAGAGATGGACCACGGCGAACAGCAGATAGAAGAGGCCGCTGCGGTTATGGACGGGTGAAAAGCAGACTGACGGACGGGGGAGGAGGGCGGCCGAAACGTCGGCCCGAAACCGGCGGGCTAAAATGCGGGTTAGGGTAAAAAATTTTCAACCCGAAATCATTTTTAACCGAACGGGTTGAACCCGATGGGTTGGCGGCCAAAATGGGCTGAGCCCGGTGGGTTGCGGGTTGGCCCGTAGGTCCGGCAATATTTAATAATATATTTAATACTTTATTATTTATTATTTCTAATATCATTTATATCCTACTATACCCATTAATTATACTGTTAATATATGAAAATACCCTTTTTATCAAATATGTAATGAAAATGCCCTCTTTTATAAACATCTTCAGAAATGCCCTAAAGTAAATTTTCTAACAACTTTTTTTTATTAACAATCAAATTCAGACAATTATTTATGTAATGATGTTGATATTATTATTTAAAATGAAAAATTAAATATTAATGGATTATAATATTTAATGGGACCTACTAATTTGGTCATCACCATGTAACAGTGCATACCTCATTTTTTTAATCGGTTATAATACTTAATGGTGCCTACCAATTTGGTCATCACCATGCTACCAATTTGACCATCACCATGGAATGGTGCCTACCTCATTTTTTTCTATGATTCTTACCTATTTTTTATTATTTAATTTTAAAATAAAATAATATTTAATATATTTGATCAAGACCACATTTAATATTCAAATGCATTTCAATATTAAAAAGTAGAAAATTAATGAAGATAAATGAGGAGGATTGATCAGGTCCTAACCTACAATAATAAAAAAAAAAGTTCATTAAAAATATGGTAGGGACGATCCCGACTTGCCCCAAAATATATTTAAATATTATATTTCTAAATATAATATTTATTTAATAATATTAAAATAAAATTAGTAAGATTATATTTTAAAGATAAAGAATTATTTATATTATGCATTTAAGCCATACACATTATATTATTATTTTTCTCTATAAAACAATCTATTATTTTTTATGTATTTACGTCATGTTTATATTGATTTGATAGAAATATATTCTTTGATATTTTTTAATAGTCACAGTTGTTTTAAGGCATTAAATAAAATATTTTTTATTTTTATCAAACACAAAAAAAATATTTATTTACAGCTGAAGTTTTGGTGTTTTTCATATTAAACTCTATCACTCTTGTTGTATCTTTTATGAGGGAATTAAATAGTAAGATCAAATAAAGTATATTGTTAAAGTATTTTTTAATAGTTGTTTATAGTAAAAAAATTATAGAATAAATTATAGTTAAAATCACATAAACTTGATCTTGCATTCATAGTTCACTTGAGTTTAATATTACCAATCACAAAAATTTATTTTTGATAAGAAAAACATCTAAATTTATTACGAGTTTTTTAACGAGTTTCCAACTTTATCCCAAATTTTTAATTCTAATAATTTAGGTATAATATATTTTCTGTTAATAAATGAAAATTCTATTTTTTTTTTATCAAATATGTAATGAAAATGACCTCTTTTATAAACATCTTAAAGAAATGTACAAATAATTTATGAATAATTTTAATTTATCAAATATATTATCAATTACTATACTATATTATATTTCTCCTACTCTCATAACTAAATGAAAGAATTTTAGTCAAAGTCAAATTTAGGGTTTTTATAAGTAGGGACCGTAGGTCGGCACCATGGGTCGGGACCATTTAAAAGGCACTATGGTTCCGACCTGAAGTAAAAAAAAAAATTTAATGGTCCCTACCTCAATTTTTAATGTTAAATTTTTTTAATTTTGGTCATCACCGTAATGATTGGGGTCAAGACCATGTGTAATTTTTTAAAAATATTTAATAAACTAAAAACTTAATACAAAATTCATTTTTTACAACTTTTTCTAAAAAAAGTACACCTATATGTAAGAAAATGTCAGTAAGATGTCTTTTGGGGTATTTCTTGAATGTTTTTATAAGAAAGGGCATTTTTATGATACATAATAGCCAATTGGTGCATTTTAAAATTTTCCTCTTAATTATATACCTAATTCTCAAGACCTAATTTTCCGTCACACAAAATCTCATCAATTTCTCCCAATGACATAGTCCTTTATCCTCAAATCGAAAAATCTCTCATTTCTTCCTCTTTCACTGTCTTCCACTCGTCACTCTCCTAATTAGCGTACCTACTCATTTCTTCCTTTCAAGAACCTTTAGCCACTCGTTGTAATGTTCACTCAATTGAAAGCTATATTTAATTTTTTAATCATTATTTTATCATTTTATATGTTGAGAAATATACTTAAATTAGTTGGTATATAAGGATTGATTTTTTTTTTCTTTTCAAACTATAATTATCCACTTATCACTATTTTTTTGCAAAGATATTGTTATTTGAAGTCTTTTATTTATGTTGGTTCATCATTTTCTTTTTTTTATTTTGTTTAGGGGTTGTTAAAATATTTTAAGAAAATATTTACAAAAATAAACTCGTAAATATTGCCAACCCGACGGGTCAGCCCGAAAATCGGTGGGTTAGGGTTAGGTTCAAGAATTTTAAGCCCGATAAAAATTCAGCCCGATTCAACCCGGACCGAATAGCCCGCAGCCCGATAGGGTTAGCCCGAAACCCGACGGGTTAGCCCGATTGACATCCCTAGGTTTTGGGGGTTGCACGAAAATTTTGTATTCAATATTGTAAAAATAATATGTTTTTTAAATAATTATGGAATGCTACTAATAATTATAGATATATTACATGTATAACAATGATAAATATAAAATTGTTAAATAACTAAAATAAATTTTCGAATCTCTACAATATTTACTCATTAAACTATAACAAGTAATTTTCCATGATTGAAAATAATTTTGCAGCTGCTGCCCATTAATACACAAATCATTTAAAATGAAAATTCACTTCAGTAATATTTAATCAGCCTTAACTTTTAGAGTTTATAATATATTAATTAACTATACATCTTAAATAAATCTAGAAATCTACTGATGGGAAATGGGATATTGACTTTAGATAGGTATCTACTTAATTGAGCCGTTTCACTATCAAAATCCCCAAAAAAAACTAACACTTTATTCGAAAAAAAAAAATTATATAATTAAAAGAGAGTACTAATACATAAATAATAGATAAATTTTAAAAACTATAAGCATACTTTTTTTTTCAAATATAAAAGGTTCTATACATTAAAGAGCGAATGCTG
Organism: Plectranthus barbatus; assembly: GCA_026898455.1. Lineage (NCBI taxonomy): Eukaryota > Viridiplantae > Streptophyta > Magnoliopsida > Lamiales > Lamiaceae > Plectranthus > Plectranthus barbatus. The sequence continues at coordinate 9,653 of JAPKLW010004356.1, forward strand.
CTGCTCCACTGAGGAGTTCGTTCTGTAAAGATGTGTCGCTGTTAAGAGTAGAGCGAGAGAGGAGACACTGGAGAGAAAAGAGAATAGGATTTTTCTGTGCTCTTGCATTCGTAAGGCAAAATAGATATATTTAGGCAAAAACTTGCGTTAGACACGCCTAAACGATTTAGACGGGTTTTATCCTACTCAAATGGGTTCACTCATCCCAATTAGGGTATATTAAATGAGTTTGAGTTGGGTTATTGGATAAAACCCACCTAAACCATATAGGCGTGTCTAACCTAAGACCTTCTCATATATTCATGGATAAAAAATACTCCAAATTTGTAGATTTAAAATTCAAATCACTTTAGAAATCTACCATTTGTCCATTAAATTTCTTTTAACCAAAACAATCTTTTGCCTCCACTTTTAAAAATAAAATCTTTTGCGTGCGTATGATATTAATTTTGGGCGGCTTTGGTACAGAAATCTCAAAAAATACTTAGTGAAGATAAACTGATAATTGATATGCATGACTTTTATTAATTTTGGGTGGCTTTGGTACCGAAAATCTAAAAAAAACTTCGTGCAGCATTTTTACAATAGTAATAATAATTTTGAAGACTAATAAAGCTATTTGGCAAATCTCACTTTTGGATATTTTAATAAATTTAGTTGTTCACTATATTCGAAATATTTTAAGGAAATTTGCAAAGGCTTTCGGAACGATTTTAGTATATTATATAGATATAGTAAAAAAAAATTATCAAAAAATACTAAAATTTTGGTATATTGTTAATTAGAGGAAATAATTTTTACTATCAAAAAGTCATGTTGACATTCAAAAAATAATATATTTTATAAAAAATTGCACAAAATAACAAAAGTGTACTTACTCGGCTTAAATTGTCTCAATCCACCCATCACTTTTTTAGAAATTATCTCAATGCTATGTAGTATTGACCGAGTTCATGCCCAATTTTAAGAAAAAAATCCAAATATATCTCAATTCTATGGAGTATTGACCGAGCTCATGCCTAGTTTTTAGAATAAAAATCAAATCTATCTCAATTCAAATATCTCTCAATTCTTTGGAGTATTGACTGAGTTCTAACCCAATTTTAAATGAATAATCACCCAATTTAATTATAATTCTATTGAATTGAGTTATAATTTGATACATTATAGTGTTATGTATAACAATAATTCTATTTAATTGAGTTATAATTTGAACATTCATGAGGAAATCCGAATTCTATCTCAATTTTATGTAAAAGAATTGGAATTCTATCTCAATATTTGTAAAAAATTAGAATTTGTAATATCACGAGCTTAATTAAGTGAGATTGTGCTTAGTTAATTATACAAATAAATTTAAATTAGCAATTATTATTTTAATTGACCCGAGAGGACATGCAAGTTCGTTTCTTGCATGTAAAATATGGATAGATTCGTTTTGAGATAACGTAAGTGGCCATGCGGCCACAATTTACGTGAATAGTGTTAAATGCGATCAATTATTTTCCAAAGGAAGATAATAGTTTTTAAATTTGTATCTTGCGTCCGGAAGCTCCAATTAATTCGATGAGCTAGGGATTGCTAGAGAATGAAGAGATAAAAGTTAGAAAATGATTGGAATAAAATTCTGAGACCCTTGGAGCAAACGGTGAATTTTGAAACTATTTTATGGTCGGAGTCAATTTGAGACCGTTCCAAAATCTATAAAATTTTACCAACGAGTTGTACTCATTTGATTGAGGAATACCGTGGATTTTCATAATTAATTGTGACAGTGTGAGTCCAATTAAGAATCCCGATATTAATTAGTGTTGTTAAAATACACGCGAGTTAAATCGGGGAAACACTACGTGACAATTCTTCGTGGCAAAGAATTGCCACATCACCGATAACTTGGGCGGCAAGCATTTAATGGAGGCGGTGTGAAATAGTATAAATAAGTGAAGTGTTGCAAGCAGTTTCTCACACCACTCCTCCTACGGCTTCGTTTGTTCGTTTTCTATTGCAATTTCTGAGCATTCTAGCTGGAGATCCGCTATGAAACTAAAATATTTAAGAGGTTTGTGCTTCAAAGTTTATATTAAGCTTGGAATCACTCAATTCTGTCCAAAAACGAGTGAGATATCGGGCTCCGAAGTAGCTCCGTCGGTAAGTCATCGGTAAGTCGTCAAATTTGACATTTAATTACATAACTTTGTCGTTCGGCAACAAAATTGAAATCTAATTACATATTTGTGTTCTTTGTGAAGTCAGAAACCTTTGGTGCCCACCACCCACCATCCTCGTCGTCCGATCACCGGAAAAAGGCAAGAATTGAAGAAGAAAGGTAACAACACTTTCCTTCACCAGAGCCGGAAAATGGTCGGCTTTCATTTTGTTTTGAGCATGCTATATTGTTCTTGGGAGTGTGTAGATATCGGTGGTGATGGATTTTGTATACTGAAAGCATTTATTTTAATGAGTATACAACGGTTTATTTCTCCTATCTGTTAAACAAACTGCGTGTATGAACAAAAGTATCCTCTTGTCTCATCGATAGGGATGATCTTGCTGCGTGTAGTAGATCGCAGAAGACAGTATGATCACTTGACCTAGTGAGACATAAACATAATCACAGCCGAGACAGCGTATGAGGATACGACTGTCCGGATGGCTGCGGCATTGTCGGAATAAGTAGCTTGTCTTGGTTACTTGACATGCTGGTACGCAAGAGGTGGCGTATTGATGGACCGTTGAGATGTATTCGTCTGTCTGACATCAGCGATTACAAGATCTCGTTTTGATTGAAGTCCAAACCCTAACGAAGGTTCAGGGGTTTGCACGGATTGACTGTTGCTTTGACTTGCCATGGTGGAGAGCCAATACAGCGCGCTCGTATATCCGCATCTTGGGTAGCAGCGGTTCGTGTAGTACTGCCTGAGACTGGATTAGGTATTGTAACACCCCGTGTATTAATTCGACCCTATTCGAAATTTTTCTCTTGGAACTTATAAATGAAGGAATTTCCAATCGAGAAATTATTTGAAAGATTATGTTGGAATTGGGGAATTATTGGTAAATAAGTTCAATTTCATAATCATACACATAGAAATATGTATATGTTTAAGGTTGGAAATTATGTATCATATACATAATTATATGAGGGTATAAATAAGAGAAACTATACTTTATAACCTTATATTATTTAGAGAGAGAAAGTGTGAGAAGCCCTCACCACACCCCTAAACCCGTCAGCATACTTCCGGCCAATCCCGGCAATATCCCGGTGAGCGACCACCACCATCTTGTAGCATTCGTCAAGAGCTTCGTTTTGACTACTCGTAGGCTCCGAGGGGAAGAGGGACGACGGAGATATTGAAGTGAGAAGTTGAGGTGGGTGTGTGGTGCGATTTTAGTGCTCTTTGATTTTTATCTTGCCATTTCGGCCGTGAATCGGTGTTCTGATGAATTATACGTGTTCTCCATTGTGCAGGGAATGTTCGCACGTTGAGAAAGCTCGATTTGGATGCCGGAAAACCTTAGTCGCCGCCACACGTGGAGGAGCTCCGGCAAGGTAGATACTTGTCTCCGTTTTCCGTCAAATTTTAGAGTTTAATGTGCATATTCGTCTTCCTCATGGTTCGGGGAGCTCGAATATGTAATTGCATGTGCAATCGGTCGGATGAATCGCGAGAAATGGCGAGTTGCAGGTGCAGCTCTGGCGAGTCTTGCGAAGGAGACGACCTGTGTCGATCGACACAGAGTGTGTCGACCGACACAGGACTTGACCAAAGGAGGTGAATCGACCACATGTGTCGACCGACATGAAGGTAGTCGACAAGGAGGTCGATGGGAGGCATGTCGATCGAAAAAACCGTCGACATACCCATATCGACATAACAAGTTATGTCGATCGAATTGGACCTTTGTCGACTGAAGGTATGTCGATCGACATAAATCGTGTTGATCGATAGGGTTAGTCGAAATGAAGATGTCGACCCAGTCATGTCGACCGTATTGAGCCTGTGTCGATCAAGGTTGTGTCGACCGACACAAATCCTGTCGATCGACACAGAGGTCTGAATTGTTATAGTTGTCGTTCAATCCTATCCGTTCGAGTCTTGTTATATACAAGTGAAATACTGTCCTAGATCCATTGTACTGACCCAGAATCCTAATTGATTGTAGGGATTTGAACGCGAGGACAGTCGAGCTCAACCTAGCAGAAACATCTAAGTTTGAAAGCCAAGAACGAGGTGGGAAACTATTTCTAGTATAAAGCAAAATGCGTACTTTACTTTTCAAAAAGGTGTTATAAAATGCTTTGATTTGAAATGAGACTGCTATGCATGTTTTGTGCTATTATATCTGTCCTCTATCGTTTCCCAACGATAAGAGAGAAATACTAATGAGTTTAGAACCAGATTCTCATAACTGCGCTAGAACTCAATTAGTACGTATGGAGTAGCGACTCCATACGATGGGAACTGGAAGATATAAGGTGGAAATTATTATATGTGGATGTGGAATTGTGAATGTGGAGTTGATAAATGTTGAACATTAAACGATCGGGTCTCAAAAGGATATTCTGAGACTAGTGCACTTAGATGACAGTAGGTTGAGTGTGTTTACATTCCTCACTGATCATCGTAACTCAGAAGCCGGCCAACTTCCCGTGACAACACCGAAACAGATATAATAACATACAAATAGCACGCGTGTGAAAATAAAATGTTTTAGATAGCGTGGTACATTTCAATAAAACCCCACGTCTATCTGTGTGAGTTGCATAGCATGTTTCCTATATAATGTATGTTTCGGGCATGTTTCTCATTGGGTACGAAAGTACTCAGCCCCTCGCGTTATTTCTAAAATGTGCAGGTTAAGCAGCGGAGATGGAAGTAGCGGGTGTAAGCAGGTGAATAATAAGTGGTTTTTGAGGAAATTGTACAGATCCTGTGACATGTATCCCCATATACATGTCACCATCACGCTATACACACACGCTGCTACACTCTCTGAACACTCCCTTCCCTTTTTAAATGTTTAAAATCCATAAACTTGTTTATGAATCTGACTCGAAGTACTGTTCTCTATTATTTATCTTTTAATAAAATGGAATCTTCCGCTTATTACTTTTGAAATGTGTTGACAAAACCTGAAACATCAATGTAATGTGGCCCCAAATTGAGAAGGTCAGTTGGGGGCGTTACAGGTATTCATATCCGAGTAATAGGATGGGGACATTCCCTGAGGAGCTCAATAACATTCATTGTGTCAAAGTCCTGCAGGCTGATTAAGTTCAGGCACGAGTGATAAGGTTTGAGTGGTACTACTCAGGAATTATAAGATATTAATTAATTGTAGGTAGAGCTTGTCAGAGGCTCCGATTAATTAATGAATGTCCGGTAACCTTAAATATGGGGATTCTCAATTAATGCAGCCCGTTCTCACAACGTGGTAATAAAGGGGTAGGTCAGTATTAATTCTGTGGTGAAAAAGAATTAATATTAATTAATTAATTGTGTCCTGGGTTGTGGACATGGGAATTAATTAATTTATAGGCCCACTTTATTATTTGCATTAGGTCCCAGGTCTGGCCCAATTAAATATGCTGAATTGAGCCCAAAGAGCCCATTAGGAGCATGCTCAGATCACAGTTCTACGGAGTCCTCACCAGTAGTAGTCCTGATCAGCATTGGGATACAGATCTGAAGACCTGATCTAGAGAACAGAAATCCTATTTCCTTTCTTTATTATTTTTGAATTTTGTTCTTGAAATTAGACTGCTAATTTCTGTTTCCGCAGACAAATTCGGATTGCGTGGTTGAATTGAAAGTTTGGAATTCAAACGCAAAAGATCGGAACAAAGACTACGGAATAACGATAAATATTCGAATCCACAATATTCCGCATTAAATTCATAGGAGCATGCTAGGAATTATTATGTATTTAATTATGCACAATATCCATAGATCAATCCTGTTCATCCGGTTTTGGTGATTCGGTTCACGGGAAAACCCTACAATTGGTATCAGAGCCAGGTTTCTGATTTATGGCTCTGTTGTGTATAATTAAATTCAGTATTATGCATGTATGAATTTATTATTGTGGATGGTTTTTGTTCCTCGTGGTAACTCGTTTGATTCAGCCCGCGGTGGTTTATCCGTGTAGGGCTGGATTAATGTTGTAAAATCACGAGAAAATCCGTGATTAGTGTAAAATTTGAAAATTGTAATAGAATAGAATTTTCTGTAATTTTTCAAATTATGTAATTGAACGGGTCGAGGACGAAGAACGAAGACGGAGCCGACGCAGGGCCGGCGAGGACGACGGCGGGCGTGCGCGGGCGCGCGAGCGCGTGATAAGTTAGGATTTTCACCAACTTATCTTATTGTTCTTTGACTGTTTGTGTGATGATTTGGATTGTTTTTGTGTCTTTTTCGTGCATGAGTTAGTTTTTGTACTTGGAATGCCGTGTTTGATGAATCGTGCAGGTTTCTAGTCGAAAAAACAGAAGAGTCAAGGATCCAGTGCCCGAGACCTCGTCGATCGACGAAGACCCTTAGTCGATCGACGAGGCGTGCTGTTGTCAAGCGATTGATGGAGCAGAAAATGGAGACCCCGTCGACCGAGTCCATTCAGACGCGATCGACGAGGCAAAATGTGGAGACGCGATCGACGGAGAACGGACGCGGTCGACGCGCAAGCGGGAAATCCTGTTTCTCATCTGATTTGGAGATAGATGCATATCTAAACCTAGATAATGCTAGATACATCTTTCATGATTATAAATACTCATGTATAATTCGTTTTTCAGTGTGCGTACATGTTTTTAGAGAGAGAATATTAGAGTTTGAAGAATTCTTAGAGTTTTTATGTTTTCTGAAGACAAGTTTCTACGAGAAGATTTTCGGACTCCAATTTTTATGCAATTCAGGTTGTATTTTTCTATGATGAGTATTAATCTGAATATGTGTGGCTAAATCCCTTCTCAGATTCTAGGGTTTCGAACTATCTATGTATGCATGTTTTGATTAATTGAACTATTTTCCCTTTCCCTTCGTAGTTTGTGAAATCTGTGCTTATTCATAATCTTGATTTGCTGATCACATATTAGGATTATCTAGTTGAATTCTAGAGACGTAACTGTAATAGTTTTTAATCGAAAGAGATTTTCACAATTTAATTTGATTTCTTGTCGTAACTGAAGGAGACTAATTGTAGGAATAAATCTGTAGAACTTAGGAGTTAGTTAATTTATCTTGAGACCGAACGGAGATAGGTAATTGACTAATCTACTTTACGAACTGTCAGACAAAGAAGTTCGTAATAATTTTCTGATGTTTCACTACGAAGAGGAATTAAAATTGGGAATTAATCGATTTGTTCATACATGTTATACTTGATAGGTAGATATCCCTGGGATCTGTATTTCTCATATTTGACTTCAAAAGCTATTTAATTTTTTCTGCTCAGTTTTCAATTCCAAAGATTACGAGTTCCAAAACAATCAAAACCTTTCCATCTGATTTTCCTAATCAATACTTTCAAGAACGCCTGATCTGGTACTTCAAGATTATTCGTTACTTCTTTCCCTGAGGGATCGATAATTGTAACTTTGCTGATGTATTATTAGCTCTGCTAAGTCGCTTTCTAATAATTCTAGCGATCAAATTTTGGCGCCGTTGCCGGGGAAAGAATAGAATTAATCTTACTATTAGATCTGTGATTGAAATATTGCTTTAGGTTGTTATTTTCGCATTTTTTGAATTTTCTCGCCTTTTCGTTTTCCTCATCGATCGACGCTATTTAGCCTCGATCGACGAAGCTCTTTTACTTCCGTCGATCGACGGATAAGTCTCGTCGATCAACAACCTCGTTTCTTTTCTATTTCAGAATTTCACTTTGTTTGTTTTACTTTCCCAGTTGTATCTCACTACCTCCTTTGCTGTACAGGTAGTGCATGAGCACGCGAGCCAAAGGAAAGGACCCGCTTTACTATTACCCGGACATTGAAGCCACTTGCAGAAGAATCCGAAAGAACAAACGTGCTCAGAAAAGTTCAAGTAGTCACACGATGGAAGACAACGCACCACCGCCTCCGCCAGTCCTAACTGCAGAGGAGCAGGCTTTGCTTCTCCAAGAAGTCCAAGCAATGAGGGCGCAGATCCAACAATACGACCTCGAAAGGAACAATCCGAACGGAAGGGATCTTCGCCATAATCCACTGTTCGAGGACAATCCCGACAATGGAGAGGAAAACAATCAGGATCCTCCTCCGGAAGAGTCTGATGATGAGGAGGAGGAAGAAGAAGCCATGCAGAACTGGTACAAACCTCGGTTCAAGGAGACAGACTTCAAGATTGGCATCAATGCCAACAATTTTGAACTGAAGACCGGATTGGTGCAGATGGTCCAACAAAATCAATTCGGAGGAAGACCTACCGAGGATCCTTATGCGCATTTGGACAAGTTCATCATGCTCTGCAATACGGTGAAAATCGGAGGAGTCAGCAAGAGTGCCATCCGAATGCGTTTGTTCGCATTCTCTCTGAGGGATAAGGCACAGTCCTGGTTCACTGCATTAGACCAAGGGAGCATAAGCACGTGGAATGAACTGAGAAACAAGTTTCTAGGGAACTTCTTCTCTCCGAACGTTATTCGTCAAAGGCGGAAAGAGATCATCAGGTTCGCTGATGAAAGCTTCAGCGAGACATGGGATAGATTCAAGGACCTGCTGCGAGCCTGTCCCGGACATGGTTTTCCACCGGGAGAACAAGCTGAAGCATTCTATGAAGGACTGAATGACAAGACGGCCAAACTGGTGGACACCATACTTGGAGACACCATCATGACAAAAAGTGGGAAAAAGGCCATGGAGTTCTTCCAGAAGATGGCCAACAACACTCAAAGATGGTCTACAAGCCGAACTCGGCCGGTGAAAGCTGTAGAGAAAGTAGTGGAAAAAGCTGTGGAGAAAGTTGCCAAGCAACCGGATTTGGCATCCGAGCTGAAAAAGCTCAGGGAGGAGTTCGCTAACCTGAGACAAGAAAAAACGGTTGCTGCAGTTGAAACAGCGCAGGGGCCTATCGAGGAAAACAATGCTGACGTGAACTTTGTCCAGAGGAATGGATATCAGAACAACTATCGAGGTGGTTACCAGCACCACAATCAACAGAATAACCAGCCTTACAATTACAATCACGCAAGGAATCATCCTGGGTTCTCTTATGCAAATCCACAAGCTGCAGAGCAACCACCACCAGGATTTGCCGTACAAAATGGAGAAGTTGTAGAGAAGAAGAAGCCGAATCTCGAGGAGATTTTGGCTAAATTCATGGAAGGTTCCACAGATACTGTGACAAAGCTGAAGCAAGAAATCTTTGGGGTGAACACGAAGGTCGATCAGGTGCAAAAGCACGTGCAGATCATTGAAAATCAAGTCATCCAGATCGCCGATGCCCTTGGAACCAAACACAAGCCGGGGCAACTTCCGAGCAACACCCAGGTCAATCCCAAGAATCAGAATCAGAGGAATCAAGTGAACGCTATCACTCTGAGAGTTGCGTAAACGTCTACGAGTGTAGCTTGCGTAGATCCTTTTCACAAGTATTCTAGGATTGGTTTAAATTTTAGATAACAAAAGCTTTGAGGGTTGTGCGGTATGGTTACGTGCCATGCTAAACTGTCTCTCTTTGCCGGAGTTAAATTTGTGGTTAATCGCTTAGAAGCATCTTAGAATATAATGCATGAATCGCATCCATGTTCTTGTAAGGATGGCTTGGTCTAAGGTTATTCACTAATTATTAATTTCTAGTGTCAAAAGGTTCCTGACATGGTAGTGAAATTAAATGGATTGGGGCTTAAAACCCGTAGTTCTGGTCGAGGGTGACATCGTAAATGTCTACGAGTATAGCTTGCGGTGGGAACTCTTGGGCAATTAGTGGAAAACATTTGTATTTGATTTATTAAAAGGTTTTCAATGCATTTTGTTTTCGAAGTTCTACATGTATGTTCTTATTTAAGATTTTATTTGTTTTAGATATGTCTATGTCTAATGTGATCAATATTCTCGCACAAAACACTTTAACAGGTCCAAACTTCCTGGAATGGAAACGCAATCTCGAATACCTCCTGATCGCAGAAGAACATATGTTCGTTCTGTAAGTACTTCGTCCCGAAGTGCCAACTGCTGAATCCAGTCAACTGGATATAGATTTTTACAACAAGTGGGAGAAATCGAACAATGTAGTCAAGTGCTACATGATGACCATTATGTCAAAAGTCTTGCAACAGCAGCATCAGCACCATAGAGACGCCTATGACATTATGCAAAGTCTGGAGGCGACTTATTGGGAAACTGATAGGGCCGTCAGATTAAATCTCATGAGGGAAATCATGAGTAAGAAGATGACTGATGGCACCCCAGTGAGAGAGCACGTGGTTACCATGACTCACCTCATGGATGAACTGACAGTGCATGGAGGAGGTATCGACGCTGAGGCTAAAGTCGATATCATACTGAACTCTCTACCCAAGTCCTTTGAGAGTTTTAGACTGAATGTTGTCATGAACAAGAAAGAGTATACTCTGAATGAGTTGCTTAATGACTTGATGGCAGCGGAATCAGTTATGAACCCTCAGAAGGTTACTTTGGCTACTTCAAGTAATCTTTCTGCTGTACCGAAAGGTATGAAGCGGAAGAAAGGGATTAAGAAGTGGGCTAAGAAGAAACCTTCAAAGGAAAATGGGGCTGGGAAAAAGCCTAAGGTGGCGACTGAAAGGGACAGGTGCTTCAAGTGTGGTAAGAAAGGGCATTGGAGGAAAGATTGTCAAGCCGACAAAGCTAGACAAGGTATGCCATTTGCATGTATAACTGCAAGCATGATTAGGGTCTGTTGTTGCTCCTCCGAGAGCTGTAAGCACCGACTTGTTGATCATGTTGTTGTACTTTGCAGGGGACCGAGCTGACAAGGCTGGTGAGTGATGGCAAGCAGATACCAAACTGGATGAAGGCAACGTTTTATGACGGAGCTTCATGGAGTTTTCTATTCCTCATGTTTTTGATGTTTTAAGTACATTTTAAGAGTTTTATTTGTGGGTCGTGGTTCATCGGCAGGACAAATTTTATCAGCTGTTTTTGGATATTTGTTATTTATGATTTTATCATTGGCAGTAACAATGTTATCCATTATGTTGATTTACACTCTTTATGCTACTTCAAAATATGTCCTAAAGCATTGCATGTAATTCATCCGTAATTGATAATCCTAGGAAGAGAAAACTCGATTCTTCTGATTAGGATCTTACATATCTCTGGCACTTGAGACTTGGTCACATCAGCTTGAAGCGGATTCAAAGACTTGCAGATGATGGTACATTGGACCTAGTCCGGGCTGTACCTTATTAAGTCTGCGAATCCTGCATCGAGGGCAAGATGTCTACTAGGCCTTTCAAGGCTAGTCAGTCTCGAGCAGAGGATGTGTTGGAGTTGATCCATTCTGACTTATGCGGACCGATGTCCACACAGGCTCGTGGAGGGTACGAGTACTTCATCACTTTCATTGACGATTACTCAAGGTACGGATACGTTTACCTGCTTCGCTACAAGTCTGAATGCTTTGAGAAATTCAAAGAGTTCAAGGCTGAGGTAGAAAAGAAGGTCGGGAAAACTATCAAGTCACTGCGATCTGACCGCGGTGACGAATACCTCGATAACGAGTTCTTACAATACTTGTCAGATAATGGGATTACATCCCAGTGGACTGCACCGGGTACTCCCCAGCAAAATGGTGTAGCAGAATAAAGAAATAGGACTCTTCTAGAGATGGTAAGATCAATGATGAGTTATGCAAGCTTACCTATTGGAAACAACGGCTTACGTACTTAATGTGGTGCCTTCTAAATCAGTTCCTAAGACGCCCGCTGAGCTCTTCCTTGGTCGCAAACCCAGTTTGTGCAAGTTTAGAGTATGGGGCTGTCCGGCACATGTTCTGTCGAAGGAACCTGATAAGTTAGAAAGCAGGTCAAAAGTAATGTTGTTTATAGGGTATCCCAGACAAACGAAAGGTGGTTACTTTTACTGTCCTGAGAGTCAAAGAGTGGTTGTTAGCACCAACGCTAGATTCTTGGAGGACGAGTATGTGAGTAATCACAAGTCAAGGAGTGATATCGTTCTTCAAGAAATTGAGAACGAGAATGCAATTCCAAGGGAAGGGGAACGTGCGAATGTGGGTGCACCTGTGGGAGGTTCAGCACCACATGCGCGTTCTTCAGTGCAAGGTGCAGAACCACAAGTTACTGCACCTACTACTGACACGGCACCGATGCCTCGTCGTAGTGGGAGAGTTATTTTCCAGCCGGAAAGATACATGTTCGTGGGTGCGTCTTCGAACTTGAGCCCGGAAGACGGACATGAGGACTCTGACCCACTGACTTACGATAAGGCAGTGCAGGACAAGGATGTTGCCAAGTGGCAAGTCGCCATGGATTCTGAGATAGAATCCATAACTGCTATGGATGTATACGAGAAAACCATTCTGCCGGATGGCTTTAGGGCCATAGGGTGCAAATGGGTATACAAGAGAAAGAAAGGGGCGGATGGAAAGGTTACGGCTTTTAAAGCCAGGCTGGTGGCAAAGGGTTATAGTCATAAAGAGGGCATTGACTATGACGAAACCTTTTCACCCGTAGCCATGCTCAAGTCTATCTGGATACTCCTTGTCATAGCTGCGCGCATGGACCTCGAGATATAGCAGATGGATGTCAAAACCGCTTTCCTAAACAGTTACCTTGAAGAAGGTAGGGACATCTATATGCAGCAACCCGAGGGTTACATACGCAAGGGCGAAGAACATCTTGTCTGGAAGCTTAAGAAGTCCTTGTATGGACTTAAGCAAGCTTCGAGGTCGTGGAACTTACGTTTCACCGATGTGATTAAATCCTATGGATTTGCACAGTTGGAGAATGAAAGTTGTGTCTACCGACTTTGTGTCAGTGGGAGCGTGGTTTTCCTTGCACTATACATTGATGACATACTCCTATTTGGAAACAACGAGGGAGTGATGTCGGAGATCAAGGTTTGGTTATCCGAACAGTTCCAAATGAAGGGTTTGGGTGAAGCTGGCTACATTCTTGGGATTAAGGTCTCTCGAGATCGTAAGAGAAAAATGTTGAGCTTATCCCAGGCATCCTATGTGGATACTGTGATTGCCCGGTTCGACATGCAACTCACCAAGAAAGGTTTGCTACCTTTCCGTCATGGCGTTCGTCTTTCTATCGGGCAGTGTCCTCAGACACAGCGGGAAAAAGATGAGATGAGTCTTGTACCATACGCTTCAGCGGTGGGTAGTCTCATGTATGCGATGTTGTGTACCAGACTTGATATTTGTTATGCCGTTGGCATGGTAGCAAGATATCAGTCTAACCCTGGACAAGCGCACTGGACTGTTGTAAAGCACATCCTCAAGTACTTGAAGAGAACTAGGAATTTTTGCCTGGTTTATCAAGGTGAGGATCTGTGCCCTGTGGGTTATACGGATTCGGATTTCCAAGGGGACCAGGATGAGAAGAAATCGACCTGAGGATATGTGTTTACCCTGGGAGGTGGGGCTGTATCTTGGAGGAGCTCAAAGCAGAAATGCATTGCTGACTCGACCATGGAGGCGGAATATGTCGCCGCTTCCGAAGCCTCGAAAGAGGGGATATGACTCCGGAATTACCTTTTAGATTGGGCGTGATTCAGAGTTTGCCGAGGAGCATCACAATTTATTGTGACAACTCTGGTGCAGTAGCAAACTCAAAAGAACCGCGATCTCACAGGGCAAGCAAACACATAGAGAGAAAGTACCATATCATACGAGAAATCGTATCGAGAGACGATGTGCAAATTATGAAGATTGACACAGCTGACAACCTTGCTGATCCGTTTACAAAGTGCTTGCCGCAGAAGGTTTACGAAAGACATATTCGTGAGCTTGGTCTGAGGTGGATGCCGACCACTGATGGTGGTTAAAGAGATAGCAAGTTAGATAGACGGACTGTATACTCTGTAATAGCTTAGTCATGCTTTGAGTATAAGTGGGAGATTGATGGGTTTTGTATACTTAAAGCATTTATTTTAATGAGTATACAACGGTTTATTTCTCCTATCTGTTAAACAAATTACGTGTATGAACAAAAGTATCCTCTTGTCTCATCGATAGGGATGATCTTGCTGCGTGTAGTAGATCGCAGAAGACAGTATGATCACTTGACCTAGTGAGACATGAACATAATCACAGCCGAGACAGCGTATGAGGATACGAATGTCCGGATGGCTGCAACATTGTCGGAATAAGTAGCTTGTCTTGGTTACTTGACATGTTGGTACGCAAGAGGTGGCGTATTGATGGACCATTGAGATGTATTCGTCTGTCTGACATCAGCGATTACAAGATCTCGTTTTGATTGAAGTCCAAACCCTAACGAAGGTTCAGGGGTTTGCACGGATTGACTGTTGCTTTGACTTGCCATGGTGGAGAGCCAATACAGCGCGCTCGTATATCCGCATCTTGGGTAGCAGCGGTCGTGACCCGAGCCCCGAGCCTCGGACCCCGGACCCCGCGGTTCTTAGTTCTTGGCTCTTGGTTCTTGGCAATTGGTCTTTGGGTGGTCTTTGGGCCTTGGGCCTTGGCCCGTTACGACCTTATCTTTTTGGTCAACAGAAATGAGCCTGATGGGCTCATCGGAATGGGTCAAGTGACTGGGTCAGGTCCAGTCAACACAGATGCACACGTGGCCTGCGACGTGGCTGTCGAGTCAGCACACGTGCGCATTGACGTGTCTGCGGGGGTTACAAAACGTGCTGCAATTCAAACAGCATGTTCCCGAGACGTACGCGCCGTAACCGTCCGATCCGGGAGACACGCGTCGTAACTGCAATCTATCATCAAGTCTCCAGCACGCTCCCCAGGTGGTGAACTGCCTATTTAAATAGGCATCTTAGGCAGCATACATTCTCACTCCAAAAATAGAGCTTTTGTTGCTTTTCACCTGAGTTCTTCCACTAGCCAACTCTGCTCCTGCTCCACTCCAGTTCGCCGGAGCTCTGTCGACTGCGGTGCTGCCTCGACCGAGACGAAGCTATTTTACCTTTGGGGACAATCCGCTAAGAACCGAGCACTACGGTGGCGTAATTGTCTTGCGGGAAGAGATCCTCTCGACTCGGCTGCTAAGTTTGATCCGTTGTTTTTGCATTATTTCAATTAACAGCAAGGGTTACTTGTTTTGTTCTACACTCTTCGTCTTGTATTCAGTTCTCACTTTATAACAATCGCAAGACAATTAAATCTGTTCTGAATCAAGATGTCTGCAACCGGAAATGATGGTAGTGGCAACAACAACACCGATGGTGTGCCCGGCTATGATCCTTCTGCTCCGCGTCTGCCTCCTAATGCTCAAGCGTAGAAGCCCTCCAAGTTCACCGGCGTCGACTTCAAGACGTGGAGGCAGAAGATGCTGTTCTACATCACTACCTTGGGGCTCGCCAACTACCTTAAGGAGGACAAGCCCGAGTGTGCTGATGACGAGCCGGACCGCCAGAAGCGTATCGCTTTCGACAACTGGTGCCACGGAGATTTTCTATGTCAAAATTTCATTTTGAATGCTTTAGTTGATCCGTTGTATGCTGTGTACGCAAATGTAGAAACCTCTAAAGATTTGTGGGAAATGTTAGAGAGAAAGTACACAACGGAGGACGCGGGTACTAAAAAGTACGCCGTGGCCAAGTATTTGTCGTACCAGATGGTCGACAATAGATCGGTTGTAGAACAAGTGCAAGAATTTCAGTTGATCTTCCACAACGTTCAAGCCGAAGGGATGATGCTTCCCGATGCTTTTAATGTGGCTGCGGTCATAGAAAAGCTACCCCCTTCTTAGAAGGACTTCAAGAGTTACCTTATGCACAAGCAAAAGGCTATGAATCTTGAAGATTTGATTGTCAAACTTCGGATTGAAGAAGACAATCGAAGGCCCGATCCAAGACTAAGGTCTGTGGAGGCTAAGGCTAATTTGATGGAGCGTGGTGGTCCATCAAAGAAGCGCAAGAGGCCTACCCAATCAAGGCCTACCCAAACGAACAAGGGCATTGTGATCAAAGAGCCTAAGTTCAAGGGTGACTGCTACAACTGTGGCAAGCCTGGCCACATGGCTAATCAGTGCAAGAAGCCCAAAGCTAATGGCAGGGGCAAAGGAAAGATGCACAACTTCAACGTCGAACCTGATAATGATTGGGAAGACGATCTGTGCGCGGTTGTGTCTGAAGTCAACCATGTGGACAACCCGAGGGAGTGGTTTGTGGATACAGGTGCAACTTGTCACGTAGCATCCGAGAGGAATGTCTTCTCTTCCTACAAAGCTGTTGAAGGAAGAAAGCTTCACATGGGCAACCAAGCCTCGTCTGATGTGGCTGGTGTTGGAAATGTGGTGCTAAAGCTCACAAGCGGAAAGGACCTCACCTTGAAGGATGTGCTGCATGTCCCGGACATCCGGAAGAATCTAGTGTCAGACTCACTTCTTGTAAACAATGGTTTTAAACTTGTTTTCGAGTCTGAAAAGTTTATTTTGTCCAAGTTTGGAAAGTTCCTTGGCCGGGGTTACCTTGCCAATGGACTTTTCAAAATGAATGTAATGGCACGGCGCCAAGCCGAAAAAGTTATCAATAAAAGTGAATCTTCTTCTGCTTACTTGATTGAGTGCTCTGATTTATGGCATATTAGATTAGGACATGTAAATCTAAATGCTATAAAAAGATTAATGAATCTAAACTTGTTGAAAGTGACTGATTTTAAACAAACAAGATGTGAAGTTTGTGTTGAAGCAAAAATGGCGAAGTTACCATTTCAATCAGTCGAACGGAGCACTAAGCCTCTAGAGTTAATTCACACCGATTTGTGTGATCTAAAGTTTGTGCAAACTAGAGGTGGAAAGAAGTTCTTCATAACTTTTATTGATGATTGCAAAAGATATTGCTATATTTATTTACTTCGAAGTAAAGATGAAGCGATAGAGGCTTTCAAAAATTATAAAATGGAAGCAGAGAATCAGTTGAGCACTCGAATCAAGATGATTCGAAGCGATCGAGGTGGAGAGTATGTCGCTCCATTTGAAGAACTTTGTGCTGCTTCGGGCATAATTCATCAAACGACTGCTCCGTACTCACCTCAATCAAATGGTGTGGCCGAGAGAAAGAATCGGACCCTAAAAGAGATGATGAATGCTCTACTGATTAGTTCGGGTTTACCCGAAAATATGTGGGGTGAAGCTGTCTTAACAGCCAACTACATCTTGAACAAGATTCCTCTCAAAGGAAAAGATGTTACCCCATATGAGATGTGGAAAGGTAGAAAACCTTCCTATAAGTATCTCAAAGTTTGGGGTTGTCTAGCGAAGGTTGAAGTGCCTCTGCCCAAACAAGTTGCAATCGGTCCTAAGACAATTGATTGTATCTTCATTGGCTATGCACTTAACAGTGCAACTTATCGTTTCCTAGTGCACAAGTCGGAGAACCCAAATGTGACTGTAGGAAAGACGATAGAATCAAGGAATGCTATATTCTTTGAAGATATCTATCCGAACAAAAGAAAAGAGGATGAACCTCAAGTTTCTCGAAAGAGAACACACGAGGAGGCTACTACTTCTGATCCCATTGAGGAAGAACCGAGACGTAGCCAAAGAGCTAGGACTGCTAAAAGTTTTGGTCCCGACTTCATTACTTATATGTTGGATGACGAACCGAAAACTATTAAGGAAGCTCTAGCTCGACCAGACGCTTCTCTCTGGCAAGAAGCGATCAACAGTGAGATTGAATCCATAATGCATAATCATACTTGGATTCTGACTGATCTTCCGAAAGGTTGCAAGCCCTTAGGATGCAAGTGGATCCTAAAAAGGAAGTACAAAGCCGATGGCTCTGTCGATAAGTATAAAGTCCGCCTTGTGGCAAAAGGCTTTCGACAAAGAGAGGGAGATGATTTCTTCGACACCTATTCACCTGTAACTCGAATCACGTCTATTAGAGTGCTTCTCGCGATTGCTGCTCTATACAATCTAGAGATTCACCAAATGGATGTGAAGACTGCTTTCTTGAACGGTGAATTAGAGGAAGAAATCTACATGGATCAACCTGACGGGTTCGTAGTACCCGGTCAAGAAAAGAAGGTCTGTAAATTGATAAGATCCTTGTACGGTCTAAAACAAGCGCCTAAGCAGTGGCACATAAGGTTTGACAACGCAATGTTGGCAAATGGGTTTAAGTACAACGAGTGTGACAAGTGTGTCTACTATAAAGGTACCTCTAACTCCTTTGTTATTGTATGCCTTTATGTAGATGACATGTTGATTATGGGAAATAGTCAACAAATAATCGTTGATACTAAAAGAATGTTGAAGCAAAACTTCGACATGAAAGACATGGGTGTAGCTGATGTGGTCCTCGGGATCAAAATCATGAGAAGAGCTGATGGAATTGTTTTGTCACAATCTCACTATGTCGAGAAAGTGCTTAGAAAGTTCAATGCTTATGATAGTTCACCAGCAAAAACAC
>JAPKLW010004357.1:9094-28214 GCA_026898455.1 Plectranthus barbatus
AGCTCTAACTACAATTAATTAATATCTTATTATTCCTGAGTAGTACCACTCAATCCTTATCACTCGTGCCTGAACTTAATCAGCCTGCAGGACTTTGGCACGATGAATGTTATTGAGCTCCTTAGGGAATGTCCCCATCCTATTACTCGGATATGGTTACCTAAACCCAGTCTCAGGCGGTACTACACGCTGTTGTTACCCAAGATGTGGATATACGAGCACGTTACTTAGGCTCTCCACCATGGCAAGTCAAAGCAACAGTCAACCCGTGCAAACCCCTGAACCTTCATTAGGGTTTGGACTCGATCAATATAAACAAGATCTTGTATTCGCTGATGTTAGACAGATGAATACATCTCACTGCGGTCCATCAATACGCCACCTGTGAGTACCAGCATGTCAAGTAATCAAGACAGACTACTTATTCTGACAATGTCGTAGCCATCCGGACAGACGTATCCTCATACACTGTCTCGGCTGTGATCAGTTTTATATCTCACTAGTTCAAGTGATCATACTGTCTTTCGCGATCTACAACACGCCGTATGATCGTCCCTATCGGTGAGACAAGAGGATACCGTTGTTACATACATGTAAGATTGTTAACAGATAGGAGAAATAAATCGTTGTATACTCATTACAATAAATGCTTTCAGTATACTAAACTCATCACTAACTCCCAGTCAACTTTAGTCGAAGTACGGGGTGATGTGGAAAAATATGTTTTTGCTGATCTGGACTTGCGAAAATTGCAGAATTTCACCCACTTTCCCCAAGGACATTTATGGAATGCTACCAAAAAGGGAAACGTAAATTGGGGGAGGTATAAATACTACCTTTGAAGGAGAGAAGATGAGCCCCATTTTTTCATTTTCACTTCATCTCCCCAAATCGTAGTGAGAGAGGAGAGCAACTGGGGGAGAAGAGAAAACCCAGCTGGGAAGAAAATCTTGGAGGTGAAGAAGAAGGATCGAGCTGAAGCTACCCTTGGAGAAAAAGCAGCTAGGAGACGAGGAATCGTCCTTCTTGTTGTTCGATCGAAAGGGGGAAACTTATTCTTGTCTTCTTACCTTTGATTTCAGTTTCTAGACATGAATTTTAGCTTTCAAGAAATGATTTCAGCTCCACTCTTTGTAAATATGAGCTAAACCCACTTGGCTTGGGCTATGGATGATGCTTGTTTGTGCTTAATCTACATGTGAACATTGTTGATGGCATGGAATTTTGAGTGTTCGAAGGTTTAATTTCCTTAATTGCAGCTCTTGTGGGAATTTGTAGTTGTGATTCATGCTTAATCTTGGTTTGGGAAAATTAGGATTAAGAGTAGAAGCCTTGAACACTACACAAATTGTGCATAGGAATATGTGGGTTTGTGTTTGCTTAAATGCCTAAGAGAGTTGTAAATGGTGCTGAACCTAATTTGAATTTGGGCATAGGAATATGTTAAATTAAATTAAGAAAAGCTATCTCACCTATTTTGGGAAATCTAGTTGAGAACAAAGGTTTGGTAGCAACTTAATTCTGTGTTGTTGCAATTGTTGTAGCATGTCTGTTGAAGCAAGCTGATTCCTTAGCCTAAGTCGTTTTTATCATTTGAGTAAAAGAATTTGTCAAATCTGATTTTCTCATTTCCCCCCTGTTTTTACCATCCCCTGTTTTTATGTTTATTATTATTTCCTTATTAATTCATGCCTAGATTAATTAAACAAACCAACTTATTTTCCTCATCAATTAAATCGAGTTGAGTGTTTGTGCACCTTTAACCCTTCCCTGTGGATCGATACTTGGAGAATACTCCGTTTTATATTACTTGTGATAGTGTGCACTTGCACTAGTGTGTTACACACATGCAACACCTATGCAGATGAGTCCCTGTTCGACCGACGCGACTCGCCGAGACTGCTGTAGGAAGGTCATAGCGAAATTCAGATTCTGTTGGTGTAACATAGCATACATAACCATTAGCTCAGATTCCCTAACAGAGCCATTATCCTTTCGAGCAAAAAGTGTGTGCACTAGAATGCGCTGGATAATCCGGAGGACAGGATTTTGGATCTGGGTGGCTTTGGATGTCCCCGACACCCAAGTGCTGTCAGCTGGAAGAGTAAGCTGAGGCCAAAAGACTGCGGCATTGAATCCTCGAGTCCGTAGATAGTCTCCAAAATTAGGTTCCCCAAATGCACGATTGATCTCTTGGACTTTGAGAGTTCTATCCTCGTTCATAGCCTGAAACTTAGCCCCAGCTGGCGTAGTCTGATCAGTTGTGGTTACCCGGAGCGTGTTGAGTACTTCATAAGTGATTCTCTTGTGGGTGAGGGCCGATAGAGCAAGAATGGGTCCCCATCCAATGTTGTCAAAAAGCTCCCGGACACCATCATATAATCCAAGTGTCTGAAGGGCGTTGGTGTCGATATAATGCTTGCTTTCAATTCCCCGTTTGACCAACCGTTCAAAATGCACCGCACATTCTACTTCACCAAGGTCAATGCCCATAGATTCTGGGGTAGGCAGGGCGGGCTCAACTGCTCGGGGTCTGGGAGGCATGATGATCTGCACTTAAAAGACTATAATCAGAACCACTCGACATGAAGACAATAGAACTTTTCAAAACAAGTAAACTAATTCCCCTTGAGTAAGCTCAAATAAATTCACTTTCCTAAACTCTGATAAACAATTTCCACCATGCTCAACTCCAAAATCAAAGAGCATAAACCCCCAAACTCAATCAAGAATGAACATGCAAATGAGACCTAAATCTAACTAAACCAATACCAATGTAATTCAATAAATGCAATGAAAACAAGCATGAATCCAAGAGGGCTAGAGAAATAAGCAATATGACTAACTTGTAGCAAATGAATATCAATATGCAAATTTCCCCAACCTCAAGATCTAAACTAAACATAACTAAATTTCATAAATCCAAACCCCCAATTTGACAATTAAACCCTAACATTGCTAAATGATAACTGTAGAAACAGTAGCAAATAAATTTGTAAAACCCTAAGGTTATCGAACCCACAGGGATAGTGCAATGAAGGGAATCATATACTGAATATAGTTTTCAAAACCTTTGTTTGGGTAATTCAAAAGGGTTTTGAGTTTTCAAATCAAGAAATAGTTAAAAAGATAAAGTTCAAATATTAAAAAGCACAGATTCCAGGGAAATCTACCAAACTGATCAACATGCAAGAAACAAATATTCAAACCCAGAAAAGATATTTTTGGTGGAAAATCTGTTAATGTGGAATTAATTCCTTGGTCGGGCAATTAAATCCTAAATTACTAACTAGTGGTTATCTCCTCTCGGTCTCAAACACACAAAGTTAATCAATTTCATAAAAATCCAGATTAATCCTACAATTGAAATCTTCTTAGTCGGACAGATAATCAAAAGTATTAAATCCTAACTTCCTATTATCAATTTTCACCTCTCGGTCCTTCAATTAATAACTAAAACCTATTCCAATTTTCATCTCTCGATCCTTCAATTGAAAATAGATTTGAAATAAAAACATAGGATTTAAACCAATAAAAGGGTTTGAACAATCGAATCAAAACATGTATCACAGAAGGAGAAACCCTAGAACCAGTTTAGGGTTCTAGCCTAACATATTAAATGTAAACATTGCAGAGAAAAATAAAGATTGCATTGAAAAGTAAATAAAAAGTAAAGAGGAATTCTGACAAAAACTAAAGTAAAACAACTCTGAAAATAATTAAAACTAAAGGGGGGCTGAAGGGTTCTGAATTCTGAGCTAATTATGAGTTTATATAGAAGTAGGGTTGAGGCCTTGGATGTATATCTTCGAAAAGTATGATTGATTGCTTCCAAATTGATGTATATCTTGTTCCCCAAGCAATTCTCGCCCAAAATATGTGAAAATCTCGCCAAATCTCGCCATTCATGTCTGTCTCGGCCGAGATGGCTCTTGCCCCGGCCGAGATGAAAAATGCGGCCCGGCCGAGATGGGTTTCGTTTCGGCCGAAACAGAGACGTTTCACCACTTCCGACCCTTCTGCGCAGTCTCACAGTTTTGGCCATAACTTTCGCGTCCAAACTCCGATTGATCCGATTCCAGTTGCGTTGGAAAGCTAAATCAAAGATCTTTCAAATGCCATGCTCCATTAGCTCAGATTCGAACGTTGGAAGAATTGGTGACTATTTCTTTGAACATCTGCTGCTTTCGGTACGGGTTCTCCATTGGATTTGGCCCAAAACCTGTAAAATCTCACCATGGCAAGCATAATACCCTCTAATATATACTCATGCTCAGTTTATTCAAGAAAACAAGTTATAATACATAAAAGAAAGGGAAAACAAAGCGATAAGTGAGTAGAAAAACGAGCTTATCACTAAAATAGTCAACAATACCATAATATGCAAAACATGATATCAAACTCGATTTTTAACAATTAAAAAATGAAAATTAATATATACAATCAAAATTTCGACCTACATTATCAGCTATGGAATGAAAAAGAATGCACAAATTCAAAATAACGAGCTAGAGTACGAATATTACCTTGAATGTGAAGCAAAATTGACCAAAATTTGAAAACCCTAGAAATTGGGGGTTCCACGTTTTTTGTAGGAATTTTTGAAAAACAAATGGATAAAAACCTTCTAAGTATGATGGGTGAGCAATGTGCTGGGGGATTTGATGAGATTTTGTGTATTGGAGGAGAATTTTTAGAGAGAAGATGGGAGTGGGTCGTGTGTTATGAGGGTTCTTGAAGATAAGAAGTGAATTTTAGGAGGAAAGGGGGAGATTTTGGCTTAAAATTCGAACTTTGCACGATCGTCGACCCAGAAAGGCATGATCGGCGATCGTCGTTTGTGTGCTAGGTCACCGAGCATGCCCCGAACCATAATTTTGGATTTATGCACGATCGGCGACCTATTTACATGAACGGCGACCGCCATTCATGTAAATGGGTCGCCAAACATCCCCCGAACTGAAATTAAAATTTTTGCATGAATGGCGACCCAACCAACATACTTGGCGACCACCAAGTATGTTTTCGGGTCGTTGTTCATGTCCCGAATCTGGAAATTTTTTTACGATGAACTCGGCGACCTATATTTCGCGTACGACGACCACCGTTCATGTTCCTGGGTTGCTGTTCGTGTAATTTCCAGCAGAAATCCTTGGTTTTATCTCCTTTCCTGCACCCAATGAACTCAACAACCAAAAGTGAACGTATAATGTGGAAAATGGGGAAAACGACTCAAATATGACCAAATTACCGCAAATAATGAAACTAGTAAAGGTTGGGTTGCCTCCCAACAAGCGCTTTATTTAATGTCTGTAGCTAGACAAAGTGGAAAAACATCCTAAGGATCGGCGAGATGGAGTTGACAGACAAAAGAGACGGAGTCAGCATGAAAATATTTTTTAAGTCTTTCACCATTAACTGTAAAATTCATGCCAGTAGACCCAAGTAAGTCAAATGTTCCATTAGAGTTTACCTTTTGAATGCAGTATGGGCCAGTCCATCGAGATTTCAGTTTACTTGGAAACAAATGAAGGCGAGAATTAAAGACAAGTACCTGATCACCAGGGACAAGGTCGCGGCTGCGAATGCACTGGTCATGGAATTTCTTGGCGCGCTCTTTGTACAGCCTTGAACTCTCGTATGCCTCAGTCCAGAATTCTTCAAGCTCAGTCAGCTGAAGACACCTCTTATCCTCTGCAGCCTTCAAATCCCAGTTAATTTTCTCCACAGTCCAGAATGCTCTATGCTCCAACTCCACTGGAAGATGGCACGACTTCCCAAACACCAATTGGTATGGTGGCATACCTATTGGGGTCTTGAATTGCAACACACTATTCTGCAAGTGTACAGATCACTGTATAGGGAAAGTAATAATTTATCAAACTCAAGGATTGCAGGCTCGAAATACAATCAAGCACTAAAACGTAGAAATCTTACTACTATCTAGACACATCGGTAGAGAAGTTTGTTTATTTAAACTAGGCAATATTTGAAAATGATTCAATTAAAAAGGCAATTAAAAATATCGAGTTTAGAAAATATGAGAAAATAGGATTCCAGGGTAATCCACTGTGAAGAACAATTAAATAATATTTATTCAATTCAATTCCAGTTTAATTTCCAAACGCATGAGTTAATCACATTTATGTTATCAGGTGATTCTTCCGAACTCTAAACCATAACATGGAAATAAAAGACCTAATGACTCCTTCTGGATGCGCAGGAGGACTTCTACTCTTGATAAAAACCTCAGATTTTAAAACCCTTTAATAATTTAAATTCCTTCCGGACATTCAATTTATTAAATCTAATTATCCTGCATCTAATTGATAAACATAGACCTTCCAGTTCAAAGAAATACCAATCAAATTTCCATCAATGGCCAATATCAAGCAATTAATCAAAACTCACGAATAATTAAAATGCGAATGGAAAAGGAAAATCGAATCAAACAAATAGTTGTAGAATGTTCAACAAGTTTCAAACCCTAGAATCCAAAATAGATTTAGCTAGACATGCTACTTTCCATAATCACAGAGTAAAAAGAGTACGAAAACAAAGGAAACATAAAACCAAAAACCCAAGTCTTCGATCTGGAATCTTTAGCCCTCGTACTTTGAATTCTGCTCCCTTCTGCTCTCTCTAGCTCTAGAATTTCGAAAATAAGGGTAAATGAACATTTTTGAGTCTTGGAAGCCTCTATTTATACTTATCTTCTTCAAATCCAAAAGGATATGGGATTTGGATCAATTGTCATCCAAAAAGTCACGATCGGCGACCCATAAGACGTCGATGGCGAACGCCGAGCGTGTGCCCGGGTTGCCATCTATGCACCGTACCAAAAATGTAGAAATTTGCACGATCGGCGACCAGAATGCATGAATGGCGGTCGCCAATCATGCAATTCAGTCGCCGTTCATGCGCCAAAGTAAACCGTGAGAAAATACGGGATCGGAGACCCATTTTCATGATCGGCGACAGCCGTTCATGCATTTTGGGTCACCGATCACATCGCAAACTGAAATATCAAGTTCTTCGTCGATCTCTTCTCACTTTTTCCTCTTCCTGGTGCAACGAAACATCAATTAGCTTCATGGTGCTCGATCATATCCTGTAAATGGCTCAATTGTGCGTGAATTCTACAAAGACAACCCGAAACCAAGCCAAACGTAATATTTCTTAAAAGTATATGAATAAAACATAGAATTATCACTGAACGACCTAATCTGAGTCAAAAAGCTAGCGGATTCACAGCAGTAATGCACAAAATGAGTGTTTATTAGTGTTATGGTTTTACCCTCTCTCTCTACTTAAGTGATTCCTGCAGATTCACTATTCACATAAGTCAAACGGTGTTCAAGGTTCTCTCTACACCACTTAAACCTTTCAACTACTATCTCTCTCTCTCTCTCTCTCTCTCTCTCTCTCTCTCTCTCTCTCTCAAACCTCTCACCTCTCTCAATACACTCCCATGACCGACGAAGATATTCAAAACCTCCTTGCCAAAACCCTTGCCTCGCCGAACGGTGCCAAGATCTTACAATGGCTGCTGGAAAGCCAAATGGAGAAAGCTATTTGATCACTATTTTTTTATAATGATTTTTTATAGTGTAGTGACAAGTTAATATTATCGATCCCACGGAGATTGTAAAAGCGAACACCTCATATACTGAATCATTTGTTTTCGGTTTGTTGTCTAAGTAAACAGAAATTTGAAAGGGTTTTGAGATTTAAAACTAATTTTGCAAGAAAGTTAAATTAAGCAAGTAATTAAATATGTTTTGAAAACTTCTTGAGAAAAGTTCAGATTCCAGGGCAAGTTCATGTCAAGGATAGCATGCAAGGGAATTTAATCGATCAATTTAAGATAAAGATTTGGTGGAACATCAGGAAAGTATTACAAATTCCAGGCTTTGGCAATTCATAAAGTAGATTATCAATTTTCTATATCCTCTCGGTCTCTAGAAAAATTAACAACTCCTCAAAACATCAGATTTATTCCTATGGATCTAATTCCTCTTTTCAGACATAATTAAAATCCATATTAAAAATTCTTAAATCCATTAATCAATTTTCACTTTGCAGTCTCAAATTAATTAATTATGAAAACCTAATTAAATGGCCAATTTAATCAGATTTGAAAAAGCACAAGAATTATTAAACCAATTAAAAATATTGATCGATTTAATCACCTAAACATGCATCCAAGACAATCACAATAGCCCTAGAATCTGAATAAGGATTTACCTACTCATATTCATGTTAAACATAATCATGGAAGGATAAAACCTGTAATAAAACTTCATAGAGAAAACAAGTCTTGATATTGCATCCAATCTTCAAAGGTTCGAGTCCAATCTCACCACAAAGCGAAAGCAACTCAAGAACAGGAAAAACTCTAGGGTTCAAGTCTCCAAAAAAGCGTGAATGTCAAAAATCGCCTAAGTAGAATAATATATACTAGGTTTAAATTGTCCCAATATGGAAATAAATTAAAAACAGCAACTTCCAATTTTTCCGACCCGTATTTCGATCGACACCACGCCAGTCGATCGAAATGGTTGCTTCAAACTTGATCCTTCGCGTTGAACTCCCTGTCGGTCGACAAACTTTCTGTCAGTCGACAGGATCTCACACGGTCGATTTTCTTCCTGTCGACCGCTCTGAACTTCCCTGAACTCTCGATTCTTCATGTGCCTCTGTTTCGATCGACACAATGTCTGTCGATCGACACAGAGGACTTCACCACACGGCTCTTTTTCTCACTTAGCCAATTTTTCCTCTAAAAACCTGTATTTTTCAGCATGACAAGCAAATTAGGTACAAAAGTCATGCGATGCTCAGAATTCAAAGTAAACACATCCTAAATCTATCAAAACAACGAGAAAATCCATAGATAAGTGAACGAAATAGCGCACTTATCAACTCCCCAAACTTGAACTATTGATCGTCCTCGATCAAGACACCAAAAGAAACTTAAATTCATGCAAACAGAGATGTGCAAGGCCTCACAAGATTCGTCACAATCTAAGTACACTCTCCTCCAAAAGATAATGCATTCAAAATCCAATCCAAATCATCAACTGTTTCGGGAAGAACCTCACAGATAGGAAAAATTGTTTCAATCACTCATCAGTCAAGTGTTTAGAACATGTGTTTCACTCAACATCAAGTAATACAGTTTTCTTAACCATAAGTTTGGCAAATTTCTCATCTCTCCACTGCTTAGAAAGTAAAATACTCGGTGAATCAAAAAGGTCTTTAATTTGGTTGCAATGAGGCTTTTCTAGAAGGTAGGTCGTTTTTAGGCTGAGTGACTAACATACTTATAATTTTCACAACTTCCCAACTGTCAACCCACATCACATAATTCCTCAACTCCCTTTTTTTTTTCTTTTCTATACTTGTCTTATTCTCCTTCTTTTTTTTTCTCTCTTTTTTTTTCTGACACATTCAGTCAACATCTACATTTTTCTCTCTTTTTCTCTTTCTTTTTCTTTATTTTCACAAGCTAGCTCATATCCACACATTTATATCTTAATAAATCACAGGCTCAAAATCGAACTATCCCCTCACAATTTTTTCAATTCAGTCCACAATCAGCTCACTATATCACATCCTAATTTAAACAAAGAAGTTTTCAGGCTCAAAGTGGCTACAAGTGGTCATTTATAGGGTTAGTATTTGGGATAAGGCTAAGAAAAGAGATGCCTAAGATCATTTTCACCAAGTCCTACATCAATACAGTCTCGAGAGAGAAATAAGCCAAATTCTAGAATCCCACTGCAAACTTGTTCACACATGAAAGAAAAGAAAATTTTAAGGCACAAATCTCACTTGGTTCTTTTGTTCTCCCCTAACAGTATCCAATTCAAACCAGATAAATCAAGAAAAATCCAGCATCAGAGAGCAACTTATCATGCGGTATTCTCCTATCATTGGCTACTCATCATGCAATCCTAATTGTCTCAGTCTCAGTGCAGACCAATCATCAATCAAACAAGTTCATATCAAAGGGAGGAATAGTACATAATCTCAAGTTGCACTTAAATAGATTCTGAACTAAGAACAGTACATGGGAAAATTTCAAATACATCAGAAATCCTAACTAAAGCAAATACAACTGCAAGGAAATAAAGTACAGGGAAATGAACTGAAATACAGGGAAATAACTGAAATACAGGGAAATAACTGAAATACATAAGTAAATAAATACATAAGTAAATAATGGATTCCATTCCCACAAGTCATCCTCCCCCCAAACTTATTCAACACGAAGGGAAGAATAAGTTTGAAAGTCAGCTTGTAGGAAAGGAATCAAAACCTCAATCCTGTGGCGGTGGCTGATCGCCCGGTGCCCTCCTGTTCCTGCGACCATAGCGCAGGGCTGGCTCGAACTTTGCAAAGTGGTCCTGCATCTGACGAGTTAGATCGGCAATGGCAAGATTGTGGGCAGTGTTGTAGTCCTCCTGCTGCCTCCGGATGTCGGCAAGTAGGGTATCCTGCACCAACTGATGGTCGCGGACCTCGCGGAGCTCTGTGCGGAAACTGCGGAAGTCGGCTCGCTGCTCCTGCATGAACTGGAGAAATGGAGCCCAGTCCGGAACGGAGGTAGAAGACCCTGCACCGGCATAAGAAGTGGAAGCACCGCCCCCGCCTCCTCCCTGAAATGGAGGGGCATCAGTGCGGGGCGGCGGGTCTCTCTGCAACTCTGCCCATCGCCGCTCCTCGGCTATCCTCGCGGCCTCCTCCTCGCGAGTGAGAATTCTCTGGTCTGGCAGTGTGCCAGGACGGTGGGTCAGCCGGTAAGTGGGCGCCCCGCCATCAGAACTACGGGTCCGATCTATATGTGCCGGAGTGGACATGAGCCAATTGTCGCGGAAAGTGTAGTCCGTGACGTGAGTAAGCTCGGGGGCTGGCAGGAGAAAACGGTCGCCGTTCGTGAACAGCAGGAAGATCTGACGGCGGTCCTGGTAGATGAATCTAAACTGCTCCAGCTGATCAATCTTGAGAGTCCGTACACCCCTCACCGGGGTGTAATGGTCAACCGGAATCCCGAAGTGCTGGGCTATGGGGGTCACGAACCCTCCACACCAGAAGTCCCCTGGGGTAGCAATGATCTGACGCTTCCAATTCTCCATGACGAAGGCTGCCAAACTGAGGTGGATGCCATTCAACATGGCCCACAGGCAAAACATCTCGCTCCCCCGAGCCTTCCCGTGCTCATTTCTGCCGAACACTGAGAGCCCAAAAGTCTTCTGCACATATCGGAACACCGGATTATCGATCGTGGTGGCCTTCATGTTTGACTTGCTGAAGCGGGCCGGATGTGCGACAGAGGAAATAGCTGGCCAAAACTCCCCAAGCTGGAACTCAGCCGGCACAAGGTACATGCCCCCCGGCTCACACCCAAAAATCCGGTCCAGCTGCGTCCTGCTGAGCCGGCGAGGCTGTCCCTGAAGCTGGAACTGGATCCCGTTAGGCTCGACGGGACCCTGGCGGCGGGGTGGCTCGATGATGTGGAGAGAGGCGAAGAACTCCAGACAGAGTGGCGGAATGGTGGGCCACTTCTGGGCGATGAAATGCCCCCAGCCGCATCGGGCGAACAAATCCTGAACATCAGTCCCAAGCCCCAACGTCAGCAAATCCTCATCATCCGGATACCTAGTCGGCTTCAAGGTGAAGCGCTGCATTTCCCCAAAGCGCTGCTGGTGATCGGGAAAGGCGAACTCAGGCACCCAACCGGGTTGCTCCTCAGGGGCTATCTCCCGCTCCTGATCCTCTTCATCTTCGGCCTCAGACGCCGGATTCTCGTGCATTTCCTCATCGGAAGTCGGGACATACTCCTCGTCGGATGAAGCCATCTGTATCGCTCTGCAATAACAACAACCCATAATCAGCACACAGAGGCAATATGACAGTAACCAACTCCCCCAAACTTGCCTAGAGCAAGTAAATCCAACATAATCAACCAATATCAAGCATGCCTATGACCAAGTAACCACCCAATCATGCAATTTCATACGACACCCAAGTGCAAAACAACAAGCAAAAGCCACAAAAACCATAGAGTACACATGGGGAAGGCAGAAACCAAGCAACAGTAAAGGGGGTTGTGTAGGAATCAAAATCCACAAATAGAACCACAAATAGGCATGCCCATCCCAAATTGACCACCCACTCATGCAATTAACCTCAATACCAAGTGCAAAACGTAATTAATAAGGCAAATAAACACAATGTGCAATTTGGAGAAGTTAACATAGGGCAACAGTAAAGGGGGAACAATCTTAATCCTCACATCCCCAAAATTCCACAATAATCAACAAGTAAGCCACAAGGAACTCAAATCGACTCTCCTATAACCTAGAACGACCCAAAATAGCCCGACACATGCAACAAATCGAAAGAATTTCAACAATTTATCATATCACAAAAGAGGGCAAAAATTAGGGTTCTACTTCAAAATCAACACTAAATCAATGTAAAAACAAGTAAAGAGATGAAAGGAGAGGGGGAGAGAGGATTACCTTGTGTTGGATGGGGAGGGAGGATGAAATTTCGAGCGAGGGGGGGTCGGTGATTGCGTGTGTCGAAAGATAGGAGTGAAAGAGTGAGGGGGGAGGTTCTGTTCGTGCCATTTTAAAAAAAACAGACGCGCGCGTCTGTTTCGACCGACAGGAATCCTGTCGGTCGACAGACGTGCCATTTTCCGATTTTTCATTTTTTTTTTTAATTAATTTATTTAAATAAATGCAGGGCTGAAAATTTAAATGAAAACAACTTTTGTCGATCGACACACTTATTGACCGGAAAGGAATAAAATAGAACATGACCTTGTCGATCGACACACTTTGTGTCGATCGACAGACTCTCAACACTTAACCAAATTGTGTGCAAACTTCTCTGTCGATCGACAGGACAACTGTCGATCGAAACAGAGGCTTAAATTTTGAAAACTCTATTTACAAGCTGGAAATTATTCTAAGGCATGAAATAAATCCTACAATACCTAAGACTCGAAAATAGACTCTAAAACTGAAATAAAGCAATAAAATGATGGGTTACCCCCCAACAAGTGCTTCATTTAACGTCGTTAGCTCGACGATACCTCAGATCATGGCCGGTCCAGATAGTGCACTGCCACAGCTCCAATCTGATGCGGGCTGTAGTACCTCTTGACATGATTTCCATGCACCTTGAAGATGTTGCCATCCTGACCAACTAACTCTACCACACCATTGTTGGCTATGTTGACCACAGTGTAAGGTCCGGACCACTTGGATTGCAGCTTTCCAGGCATGAATCGGAGATGGGCATTGAAGACTAGAACAAGGTCTCCATTGTAGAATTGTCGCCTCTTCAGGCCTTGGTCATGGAATCTCTTGGCTCGGAGCTTGTAGAGCATTGAATTTTCATAAGCCTCCTCCCTGAACTCATCCATCTCATTCAGGTATGCAGCCCGACTTTCAGCAGCAGCCTTCCAGTTCAGATTCAGCTCTTTCATCGACCTCCATGCCTTGTGCTCAAGCTCCACAGGAAGATGACACGACTTACCATAGACCAGCTGGAATGGTGACATGCCAATCGGGGTCTTGAAAGCAGTGCAGTAAGCCCACAGAGCGTCATCGAGCTTGTATGCCCAATCCTTCTTCATCTTGACAGTCTTCTCGAGGATCCCCTTGATTTCCCTGTTTGACAACTCAGCGAGGCCATTCCCTTGGGGGTGGTATGGAGTAGTAACCCTGTGCTTAACACCATAGCGAGCAAGAAGAGCAGCAATAGTACGGTTACAAAAATGGGAACCACCATCGCTTACCAACGCTCTCGGAGTGTCGTAACGAGTCACCACATTTTTCTGGAGGAAGTTTACCACAACTTTGGCATCATTGGTGGTAGTAGGAATGGCTTCCACCCACCTAGAAACATAATCAACAGCCAAAACAATGTAAGTATACCCCCCCCCCGAATGTGGGAAGGGTCCCATAAAGTCTATCCCCCAAACATCAAAAATCTCAACCTCTACCACAGGAGTTTGGGGCATCTCACTCTTCTTAGAAATATTACCCATCCTCTGACACCTGTCACAGTTGGCCACAAAGGCCTTGCAGTCTCCATGGATGGTTGGCCAGTAGAATCCACTAGAAAGGACCTTGAAGGCGGTCCTGTTGGCAGCAAAGTGGCCACCGCTCGGAGAGGAGTGATAGGCCTCAATGATCCGGAAGAACTCAGGCTGAGGCACACACTGGCGGATGATGGTATCGGCACATCGGCGCCATAGGTACGGGTCCTCCCAATAGTAGAACCGGGCCTCTTTCAGAAATCTCTTCCTTTCCTGCGGGGTAGACTCCGGAGGGGGAACTCCACTCACCAAGTAGTTGGCGTAGTCAGCAAACCAGGGGGTCTTGTTGGCATAGTACTCCTTGAGGTCTCTATCCTTGCATACAAAGACCTGTTCATCGGGGAAGGTCTCTTGGATCCTCATCCTCTGGTCATCTCCCTCAACTTGGTACTCCAACCTAGAGAGGTGGTCGGCAATCACATTCTCACAGCCCTTTCTGTCCTTGATCTCTACATCGAACTCCTGAAGTAACAGGATCCATCTGATCAATCTGGGCTTAGCATCCTGCTTGGCAAACAAAAACTTAATGGCAGCATGGTCAGTATAAACAACAGTTTTCGACCCTATCAAGTAAGGCCGAAATTTATCAAAGGCATACACAACCGCCAACATCTCCTTCTCCGTAGTGGTGTAATTGCATTGGGCAGGGTTCATGGTCTTGCTGGCATAATGAATGACATGGAAGAGTCTCCCCTTCAGCTGTCCTAGAACCGCTCCAACTGCGAAATCACTGGCATCACACATGAGCACGAAGGGCTCATCCCAATCCGGAGAAGTGAGAACTGGAGCAGTCACCAATGCTTCCTTCAACTGCTCGAAAGCCTGTAAACACTCTGCATCAAAAACAAAAGACACATCTTTCTCAAGCAGATTACAAAGGGGTCTAGAGATTTTTGAAAAATCCTGAATGAATCTACGGTAGAACCCGGCATGGCCTAGGAAACTCCGAACTCCCTTCACATTGATTGGTGGCGGCATCTTCTCAATTGTCGTGATCTTGGCCTTGTCCACCTCTAAACCTTCAGATGACACCCGATGTCCTAGTACTATCCCTTTCTTCACCATGAAATGGCACTTCTCCCAGTTCAGGCACAGGTTTGTCTCAGCACACCTCTCCATCACTGTAGCTAAATTCTGCAAGCAAGCGTCAAACGAGCTACCAAAAATAGAGAAGTCATCCATAAAAACCTTCATGATGTGCTCAATAAGATCATGAAAAATAGACATCATACACCTCTGAAAAGTAGCAGGTGCATTGCACAAACCCAAAGGCATTCGCCGGTAGGCAAAAACTCCATATGGGCAGGTGAAGGCCGTCTTATGCTGATCTTCCGGAGCTACTGCAATTTGGTTATAACCAGAATAACCATCAAGAAAGCAGTAATAGGGATAACCTGAAAGTCTGTCAAGCATCTGATCGATGAAGGGGAGCGGGAAGTGATCTTTGCATGTGGCGGCATTCAGAGCTCCGTAGTCGATGCAAAACCGCCATCCTATGACAGGTCTCGTCGCCACCTCTTCGCCATCCTCGTTCTTCACAATCTGCATTCCCCCCTTCTTGGCCACAACCTGTGTCGGACTCACCCATTGACTGTCGGAGATGGGATAGATCATCCCATTGTCTAGAAGCTTCAGTACTTCCTTCTTCACGACCTCTTGCATGGTGGGATTGAGTCTTCTTTGAGCTTGTCTCTTCGGCTTAGCCTCTTCTTCCAGATTAATCCTGTGCTGGCATATGGTTGGACTGATTCCTTTGATATCTGCCAATGTCCATCTGATAGCTGACTTGTGGTCCCTCAAGACTCGGAGCAGCTTGTCCAACTCTGTAGAACTAAGAAAAGAAGACACAATTACAGGATAAGTGTTATCAGAACCCAAATAAGCATACTGTAAATGAGAAGGAAGAGGTTTCAGCTCCAAAACAGGTGGCTCGGGCCGTTTTTCAGCCTCGGGTGCGGCTGTGTCGGTCGACAAGGCCTCTCTGTCGATCGAAACAGAGGCTACTTCCTTCTTCTTCTTCCTCCTGGTCTGCCTGTCGAGTGGTTGGATTTTGGGATTTGTGTCGATCGACACCCTCCCTGTCGATCGACAGGGAGGAAAATTTCCACTGCTCAACACTCCAGTCCTGTCGAGCGAAACAGAGGCACCAGCTCGATTTTTTTCTGCTTCTTTCAGAAATTGGATTGGCAGAGGCTCCCTTTGGTTCTCCTTTGCCCTAGGTAATTCCTCCTTCACATCTAAGTCCACAATAAAGTCCAGGAGCTCGTCACAGGCTTCATCAAGCTCTGAAAAAGAAAACAAGGAGTGGTGAAGACATTGCTCAAGAAAATCAGTTTCAGCATGCAAAGAAAGCAAAGGAGAAGAAATCACCGGATCAAAACTGTCTATCATATGGCATTCTTCTTTGTAACTCCCATCATCGTGTTTTTGCATGGACTTGAAAATGTCGAAGGTCACAGACTCATTGTCGACTCGGAATGTCAGCTTCCCTTCTCAAATATCAATCAGGGCTCCTCCGGTCCTCAGAAACGGTCTCCCCAGAATCAGCGGGATATTGTGATCCTCCTCCATGTCTAAAACAACGAAGTCAGCCGGGAGTATGAAATCTTTAACCTTCACTAGGACATCCTCCACAATTCCTCTCGGATAGGAAATCGATCTATCAGCCATCTGAAGAGTGATGGTAGTCGGCTTGATATCTCCAATCTCCAGTCTCTTAAAATGGACAACGGCATCAGATTGATGCTTGCTCCAGAATCGCAAAGCACTTTGCCGAATGTCTCTCCACCTATGACACAAGAAATAGTGAAAGAACCCGGATCCTCTCTTTTCAGAGGCAGCTTCTTCTGAATAATAGCACTGCATTCCTCAAACAGGTTCACTGTCTCGTGCTGTAGCATAGGTCTCTTCTGCGCGACCATATCCTTGAGGAATTTGATGTACCCCGGCATCTCCTGCAGAGCTTCCACGAGAGGAATATTGATGTGCACCTTCTTCATATTCTCTAAAAATCGTGCATACCTCTCATTCACCTTTTTCTTGGCAAATCGCTGTGGATACGGCATCGGGGGCAATTTTTCACCGTGACCTGGCAGCTGTGTCGATCGACAGGGGTTATGTCGATCGACAGAACCTCCTGACTCCTTTTCTGGTTCTGGACCTCTATTTTGATCGACAGGATGTCTGTCGGTCGAAATAGAGGCTTCTGCCTCGGATTCCTGCTCCTTTTCACTCCCTTCTTCAGCCTCAGATTCGGCCCCTTTGTGTTCGGGTCCCTTGTAAGACTTGCCACCCCTCAAAGTAATGGCATTGACCTGATTTCTCTGATTCTTCGGATTGGCCTGAGTGTTGCTCGGTAATTGCCCTTGTTTATGTTGTGCACCAAGGGATGCGGCAATCTGGCTGACCTGCGTCTCTATGATCTGAGCATGTTTCTCCACTCTATCAACTTTGGAATTGATCCCTTCCACTTCTTTCTCCAAGTTCCCAACTCTCTTGTCAGACCCCTGCATGAATTTAGCTAGAATTTCCTCGAGGCTCAACTTCTTCTTTGGCTCAACAATTTCTCCATTCTCCACCTTGAATCCAGCGGGAGGTTGCTCGGCAGCTTCAGGATTTGAGTATGAAAAACCTGGGTGATTCCTTGCTCGGTTGGGATTGTAGCCTATGTTGTAGTTCTGGTTGTAGCCCTTGTTGTAGCCTTGGTTCTGAGAATATCCACCTCTGTTGTTGTTCTGATAGCCACCTCTTTGGATAAAATTGACATCGGCAGCATCAGTCTAACCGGAAGAGGACGGAACTGGCTCGATAGTAGCAATGGTTCGTCCAGATTACATCTTGGCGAAGTCCTCTCTCAACTTCTTGATCTCTCCCATTAGGTCTACCTCGGGCTTTGCTACCTTCTCCACGGCTTTGACTGGCTCCTTGCGGCTGCTAGACCATCTTTGACTGTTAGTTGCCATCTTCTGAAAGAAGGCCATGGCTTTCTTGGGACCCTTAGTCATCACAGAATCTCCCAATGTGGAATCCACCAGTTCAACAGTCTTCTCATTCAATCCTTCATAGAAAGTTTCCACTTGATCTGCCAAACAAAGATTGTGACCAGGACACAACCGCAGCAACTCCTTGTACCTCTCCCAGGCCTCGTAGAAATTCTCATCATGCCTCTGAGCAAACCTCATGATATCCTTCTTCCTTTGCCTGATGGTGCTTGGAGGAAAGAAATTCATTAAAAATTCATCCCTCAGTTCCTTCCAGGTGCCGATGTTGGACTTATCCAACGCAGTAAACCATGACTGGGTCTTGTCAAGCAGAGAAAAGGCAAAGAGCCTCATCCGCATGGCACTCTTGCTGACTCCATTGATCTTCACGGTGTTATAGAGCATGATGAATTTGTCAAGATGAGCATAGGGGTCCTCAGTAGCTCGGCCCCCATACTGACTCTGCTGAACCATCTGCACCAACCCAGTCTTCA
Organism: Plectranthus barbatus; assembly: GCA_026898455.1. Classification (NCBI taxonomy): domain Eukaryota; kingdom Viridiplantae; phylum Streptophyta; class Magnoliopsida; order Lamiales; family Lamiaceae; genus Plectranthus; species Plectranthus barbatus. The sequence goes on from JAPKLW010004357.1 coordinate 27,691, forward strand.
GCTCAAAGTTATTGGCATTGATGCCAATGCTGAAATCGGTCTCCTGGAACTTAGGTCTGTATCTCTTCTGGATAGCATCTTCATCCTCGTCAGCATCAATCCCTGGATCATCATCCTCATCTTCATCATCTGAGGATTCCTCAGGTGGATCGTTGTTCCCTTTTCTGCCTCTTTCCTGCTCCAGCATAACCATACGCTCTCGCATGGCGTGCATCTCTCTCAAAAGCTCAGCTGTTTGCTCGGGAGTGAGGTTGGGAATGTTCTCTTGATTATTGTCGGCCATCTTGACAGTTTCACTGCTGGAAGCGGCTTCCTCTCGGTGTCTCCGGCTGTTGGTCCCGGATATCAGGGTATACTTTGGCAGCGGAAAATACGTAAGTTCGTTTCTTGCACTCTGCTGGTTACACAGCTGACTGGGACCTTGTCAGCTGGTAAATCAACTGGCAACTGAGTATTCAGCTGACTGGCAACTGGCTGGTCAGCTGATAACTCAGTTGCCAGTTGACTTACCAGCTGACAAGGTC
>JAPKLW010004358.1:0-28207 GCA_026898455.1 Plectranthus barbatus
GACGGAGGGAGTATCTGTTAGGGGATTATATTGGGTTTTTGTAAAAACAAAATCACATAATTAAGTAAATATATTCTCATAATTAAAATATTATTTCTTACTTACCTAATTATTTTTATATCTAACCAAAACAAAATAAAACCCACAATGTAAGCTACACTACACTATCAATTATTTTTCTATATTTATTTCTTAAACTTAAAATTAATTTGTTTTACAAAAGTATTTATTTTTCTAAATCAGTATTAATACCCAATGATTTAGATTTATCAACAGGGAATTAGAAGAAAAGAGCATAAAATAGCAAAAAAAAAAGTTCTAATCTCTTTTATATTTTGAACAATGTAATTACAATGGTAAATTGTTTTAATGATAAATGTTAGGAAATTTTATGTTAGAAATTTCCTTTATCCTTTTTGATGATGTTTTGGTGGGTAAAAAACCATGATAAGTCTAGATGAGTCTCTAGATTAACCCAAGTTCGTTTTTCTTATAAAGTCTTGTAAGGTCTTTCGTACTTGTAATTGGTGTTGATCGAAGATAGACTAGAAGAACAGACTAAAGAATCAGTGTGTTCCCGTACGAAGACTCAGACAGACTGGGAGATCAATCTGGGACTGATCGATCAGTTTGGAACTTACAGTTTGTGATATCAAACTTGCCAGTCTGGGGATCAATGATCAGACTGAGTGATGTCAGCTAGCATGGACTTGCCAAGACTGACGACATCAGCATAGAAACTCTAAGTTTTAATCCCTGAGCATAGAGACAAGAATCATCTGAGGAATGTTACTGACAAAGTTCAGACTTAAGGATTGGAGATTCTTTAATGTCTGAAAACTCAAGACTTCAGTCTTGATTCCTCGGACTGATTAAAGTAGCCATTCTGACACAAAGGACAAAAGTCAATTGTCAAAGTCAGAAAAGCACAGCAGGTGAAGACTTTCTACTTTCTGGAAAAGGGTCACCTACCTCAAGATAGAGACGTCGGATTGTACGATCATCCGATCTGTCTCTAAACGGCTCTTTCATTTCAAATCTCTGGACCTCCAACTATAAATAGCAGAGGACTCCAAGAAATCTACACACAAGTAACCGAGCTTTCAAGTTAGCCAAAACGCTGCTAAATTTTACACTCAACGTTTGAGGCTTTTAACAAGCTTACCGTGTGTCACCATCATGAACACGAGACTCAGAAATTTCCGTTCTTGAGTTATTTTTGGTGTTCTTTCTCTCCAAGAAAGAACACAACAGTCAAGTATACTCTATACTTTGACTCTTACTGGCAACCTTGCCGCAAGCTGACAGTTCTGAGGAGAACTATAAAGACCTCAACTTCCAGAGAAGAAGGCTGAGTGGTGTGCCCACACTTTCGATCTGAGTGCCGAAGAAGAACGAAACCCTGGGCGAGTGAGCAAGCTGACTGGTGGACACATGGCTTCACCGACTTGAAATAGATCGTGAGGATAGATTGTAATCCTTAAGCTAGTGTATTCCTAATTGTGTCTGAAGAGTGGACGTAGGACTGTTGTGCCTGAACTACTATAATCCTTGCGTTGATTACTGCTTTCAGTTTTTCAGTTTCCTTATTTTAAAACTCAACACTCAAAGTGTTGATGGATATCTCGAAACTGACTTAAGTATTACTTGACCTAAAAGATATTTAGACAAACCAAACTGGTTCATAATAACCAGTTTGGATAAGTGCAAGTTTATATAAAATTTTTGCTGTGCACTGATAAATTGCGTAGAGCAGCGAGCAAATAAATTTTTACACCCGTAGGTGGTCGATCCCACAGGGACTGTGCAATGAAATATCTCGAGTACTAGCTATAGTTTTTAGAACATAAATGTTTGAGGAAATTTAGAAAGGGATTTGGTTTTGAAATTGAAAGATAACAATGCATAAAAAGTAAAGGTTTTGAAAAGCAGTAAATAAAGACACAGATCCTAGGGCAGATATTCTAATCATCAGCATGCAAATTCATCAACTTAGCAATAGGGATAAATCAGATTTTGATGGATTAAACTCCTTGGTCAGGCAATTAAACCCTAGATTACAAAGTTGTGACTATCTCCTCTCGGTCTCAAGAACACAAACTTAGTCAATCTCAATAATTATCTAATTAATTCCTACACATGATTCTTCTTTTTGAGACAGAAAACAAGTATATTTAATCTCCTTTTCCTATTACCAATCTTCACCTCTCGGTCTTTCGATTGATAACTATAAACCTAGATTCAAATTCATCTCTCGATCCTTCTTTAAATCTAGATCCAATTAATTAAGATCAGGAAATTAAACCATGCTATTGAGTTGATTTCATTCAAACATGCATTAGAAAAGAATATCAAAAGCCCTAGAACCTGCTAGGGTTTCTAGCCACAAATCATGACTAAGAATAAAGAAAACATATTATTACCTTACAAGGATAATGAGAACCTTGTAAAAACTCCAAAGTTATGAAATTCTACAGTAAAACAAAGATATGAAAGCTTTCTCCAAGATTATTTTCATGCATAATGAAGTCCCTATTTATAGAGGAGTGAAAAAAATCTAATCTAGGTATTGGGCTAAAATAACAAAAGCAACCAAAACAGGCCAATTTTCCTTCTCGGGCTTCTGTGTCGATCGACATGTACCATGTTGATCGACACACATGTAAGTCAAAATCTGGATTTCTCTTTCATGTCGATCAGCCTCTCTGTCATCCGTGTCGATTGACATCGTGTATGTCGATCGACATGCTTGCAACATATCGAGCGTCCTTCCTCTGCCTTGCCTTCAATCGATATCCAACCTCTGTGTCGATCGACATGCACCATGTCGGTCGACACAGAGGTCCTGCTTCAGGATTTTGGCACGTCTTCCAACTTGGTCGACTTCCCGTGTGTTAATCGAAGTGGCAACTCTGTGTATCTCGGCTCTTTTCATCATTTGACCTCTTTTTAGCCCTAATTACCTACAAAACTCACCATAGGGAGCATAACATCCTCTAAAATAGACTCATGCACAGAAATGACTAAAAATATAAACTAATTCAACTAAAAAATGGAGAAAAATATGGATAAGTGAGTACAAATATGAACTTATCAAACCCCCCAAACTTGAATACTTGATTGTCCTCAATCAAAGAAAAGAAAGAAAAAAAATCTCAAATAGTTGAAAGTGCAATGCTCCACAAGATTCGTCACAATCAAAGATAAAAAATTCACATCACACAAGCACTTTGAAAGAGATAAGAAATCCATCAACTTCGGAAGACTCACAAGGAAGTGTTTCGCTCATTCATTCAAGTGTTTGGGTTTTAATGATAGCACTCACAACATGTATGAAGAAATTTCTACCATAGGCTTGCAAAATTTCTAGAATCTCCACTGCTTATTTGTGCACACAATTCAAGAATAAAAAAGGACTTTGATTAGGTTGTAACGTAGGTTTTTTGTGAAGGGTAGAGAAATATGGTCAAGTGACTAAACCAATTGAGTTCGCGACTCTCAATAAATCCAACCACTATCTAATAACATCCACCCATCTCCTAATATTTTCAACACAAACCCCTCTTCTTCTTTTTTTCTTTTCTAATCCTTTTATGCTCTTAAAAATCATGTTTAATCATTTGAGCTTATAAGGACACAAACAAACTTTTTTTTTCTAGAACCCAACCTTCTTTTGCTCACCAATGTAAAAAAAATTCTCATCCACATATAACAATTACCCTTCTTTCACCCAAATCCTATAGACAGGATACAAATCACCTTTTTCATAGCACTCTCTCATAGACAAGACAATACTATAATGTTTTTCTTAACTCATAGACCAAGAAAGAAAAAGTAACAGGCTCAAAGGGGCTAATCAAAAGATAAAATATCACAAGGGACAGTGTTTAGGATAATTTGGCTAACAAAGATGGCCTAAGATCATTTTCTATCATTGTGCACACTATGCAGTCTCGAAACAAAACAAAAGCAAGTTCTAGAGAAACGAAAACATACATGTGAATCTCACATCAAACGAATAAGGCTCAAATCTCACTTGGGTTCAAAAATTTCTTCCTTAGTCAATTTCAATCCACTCAAACATCATGCAAGTGTAAGTTTCAATTAGATCCTATCATGCGGTATTCTACATTCATAGACAATCAACCACAATTGAATTAAATCAAACTCATCCCTAATCGATTTCAACTCACAATCAGCTCAAATGGGTTCAATTATTCAACAATTTTCCTCATCACTATATCCATATTTTTTTTCTAGGCAAAAATTTAAACAAACAAACAAACTAAAGAAAGCAATAAAGCAAAAATTTAAATAGACAAAACAAACTAAAGAAAGCAATAAAAGGATAGATAAGTTTGAATTTCTTGTCCACATCCCCCCAAACTTATTTCAAACTCCGAGAGTAAGAAAAAGTTTAAAAATCAGACAAGAAAAAGAACTTGTACCTGACTATTGATCTCAGACATCAACATTTTTATCCACCGGAGGAATCAGCTCATCACAACGAATATTTAAGCTGCTAGCACTCTGTGTCGATCGATAGGTGGCCTGTCGATCGACACAGAGCCTTCCTGTCGACCCATGCATCGAGTCGAAGTGTAACTCTACGCATATCTCTGTGTCGATCGACATCAGGTATGTCGATCGAAACAGAGGTAAATCCTCCACTGTTTTTTTTTTCAAAAATATAATAAAATAAAGGAAAAACAGAATTCTGAAAATAACAAAATTAAACACACCAATGAAAATAAAAACGAAAATTGAAAAGAAAACAAGGGAAATTGAAAAAAAGCATGTAAAAGTTGGGTTACCTCCCTACAAGTGCTTTAGTTAACGCCGAAGCTCGGCGGTACCTCTTTTCTTCAAGTCCAAGGAGGGTGTGTCCGGACTCGCCTTCCTCGAGCATCCACCATATAAACCAAGCGATCTTGATTAACAGTAGTGAGCTCGGGATGAGATGGTGTAATTGACAATTTTGTCACCTCATTCCCTCGCTCCCATTTTTGAGCGGCTTGGTCTTCCTTGTCTTCCTGAAGTTCTTTCTCTTCATCCTCATAGTCTTCAATAGAGGTGATTCTGTAGCATTCGGATTGCTGTCGGCTTCTGTCGAGCTTAAATGTGATCCTTTCTTCATTGGCTCGAAGCGTGATCTTCCCACCGCGGCAATCAATCAGTGCGGCACTAGTATCCAAGAATTCCTTTCCCAAGATGAGGGGTGTGCTGCCATCTTCCTTCATGTCCAAGACCACGAAATCTGCGGGAAAAATAAGATGACCTACACGAATAAGTACATCTTCAAGTATACCTTTCTGGCGAGACACAGAGCGGTCTGCCATCTGCAGTAAAACTCCAAAGTTATGAAATTCTCCAATAAAACAAAAATATGAAAGCTTTCTCCAAGATTATTTTCGAGCATAATGAAGTCCCTATTTATAGAGGAGTGAAAAATATCTAATTTAGGTATTGGGCTAAAATAACAAAAGTAACCAAAACAGGCCAATTTTCTTTCTCGGGCTTCTGTGTCGATCGACATGCACCATGTCGATCGACACACATGTAAGTCAAAATTCGGGTTTCTCCTTCATGTCGATCAGCCTCTCTGTCATCCGTGTCGATCGACATCGTGTATGTCGATCGACATGCCTGCAACATGTCGAGCGTCCTTCCTCTGCCTTGCCTACGATCGACATCCGACCTCTGTGTCGATCGACATGCACCATGTCGGTCGACACAGAGGTCCTGCTTCCAACTTGGAACGTCTTCCAACTTGGTCGACTTCCCGAGTGTCAATCGAAGCGGCGACTCTGTGTATCTCGGCTCTTTTCATCATTTGACCTATTTTTAGCCCTAATTACCTACAAAACTCACCAAAAAGAGCATAACATCCTCTAAAATAGACTCATGCACAGAAATGACTAAAAACATAAACTAATTCAACTAAAACAATGGAGAAAAACATGGATAAGTGAGTACAAATATGAACTTATCATGCACATAAAATCTCTGATTTCGGGACCAACAATAAATAAATTTTATATTACTCGTTTATGTGAATTAATTAAAACTGCTTTGAAACTATATTTTAATTTTTTTATTTTTAAATTCTAAATCACAAACTCTCTTTGGTACCGCTTATTCAAAATACTTTACTATAACATAACCTAATATTTTTTTTTATAAAATGTTAGTTTCTACATATTACTATAATTTATTTTAAATAATATTATCATAAATAATTATCAATAACAAGTTTGTCTTTTATTTATTTATTTTGTATATATTAAGAATATTTGCTACTACAAATAATAATAAGTTAAATTAGTAGAGTTTGTAAAAAAATATTATTTTTTTTTTTTTAGTTTAAAAAAGATGCACAAATCTTTTGCATCTCAAATGGGCTTGTAGATAAATCTTATTTATTTAGATTTGGGCTATTAGTTAATTGGGTTGTTTGGAAAAATTTCAATTGCTGGAGGGTTTAATTGGATTTGGGTAAGAAAAGTAATTAGTGGCTGGGCTGAATACTTATTTTATTATAATGGTCTCCTGGAAGTAATTAAAGAATTGAATATACAATTCTTCAATTATTAATATTAGAATACTACTCCCTTCGTTCCTAATTAGTAGTCCCACAATGACTAATATTTGTGAGTGTAGTAGAATTAATAATTTATTGGTGAGTATGAAAAAGTTTGCCTTTTAGTAAATGAGACTAATAAACGGGACAGACCGAAAAAGTAAGTGGGACAAATAAATTGGGACGGAGGGTGTACTATTTTAGTTAAATTATTGTTACATAGATGTTTAGATAGATACATGCTGAATATCAGAGGTTTTCCAAAACTTACGAGCATTTCTTGTTCGATAAAAAATCACACATAACAAATATATACTTAAAATTCTACTTTATTATTATTTAGGTTACTATTACATGTTAATTATATGGTAAATTCTCAATTTTGATTAAAATTTTATTATTATAAATTTAGATGAGGAAAAACTATCAATTATACCCCACTCTATTAGTCAATTATAAAAAATATCCTAAAATTTCTCACTCGCTGAATTGTACCATAATGTTTGATTTTGTCAACTAAAAACATCCTGTGTCACTAACGATGTTAAAACTTTGATGTCATCTGTTAAATATTTGATTCTCTCACGTGTATGCAACATAAGACCACATATGGTTTAAAGTATAACTCATGAAAGTTTTAAAGCGACGGAGGATTTTGATTGATATGATCAAACATTACCGTATAATAAATATAAAATCCCAAAGTTAATAGGAATGAGTGGTTAGGGCTTCCAGCCCAAAATTGTGATTATAAATGAGCCACCGGAAAATCTAAGCAATTGTAAAACACAAGAATGGGGGCTTTATTAGGAATTAAATAATATATGAAGTTTAAGCCCAAAATTTTAGATAGTACAAGACATCGCATGAAAAATTATTTTCCCATCTTGTACTATCAAATCTCACCTCAATCTCTCGCCAACCTTGTGGGCATTGAATCTTCACCCTGCTACTTGGTCTTTGAGAATCCTCTTGCAAAGAAGCCTTCCTCAGGCCGTCTGTCCCATGGTAGAGTAACAACTCTCTCACCTTAGAAATAAAGCCTCATGTTTTCCAGTTTGAGACTATTATTGTATTCTAACAATGGGTTGTCTCTTGTCTAGATACTTACAGCTCTTGGAAGTGGCATTCTTGATCTGTGTGGAGTAAGAACACGTGCCACTTTCTCGAAGATATCTGGTATCTCGATGTACTTCTTTCCCAAGAATAGATATGTATGGAGAATGCATAATATACATGATACATAAGTGACAATGGTCGATTTCCTCGTGGCAGATATCCTTCATTTTGAAGTCTTTATACATCGTCAAGGCTCGACTGAAATCACTATCCCCCAGATCATATGATATCTTGGGATATATCACACCTATGATTTGTTTGGCACATAGTTTCCTGAAATTGTCCCCAACAAGGCATCTTTGGGGTTCGTGATACGTTTATCGCAAATTGTGATATCAATTGGCGTATCAACTCCTGCTGGTAGAGCTGATTTGAACACAATTTGAACAACACTAATGTGAATCGAGGATATTTTATTCCTTATCTCTAGCTTCAATTCTTTGAGCACTTCCTAAACGTCACTGTGAGGAATCAATTGCTTTTCTACCTGATTTTCCGTGCACTCGATTGGAAGTGGCATCCCCCTTCTTGTAATTTAGGTATTGGGCTAAAATAACCACCCGACTAGCGCCTTGTGTATTCTAAAATATCAAGTAGAGAGTTTAGTTGATGCCTATCGAATTTCTATTAGATTATGGGCTATTTTGGTCCAAGTTAATTTAAGTTGCGATTTTTCCAAATTGAAATTTTTTTATCCCAACCCTAACACATTAATTTTGGGTCAGTAAGGACCGACGATTTTTTGAGATTATTAAGTTTGATACTAAGATTATAGAACCTAGACATATATCACTATGATTGATTTTTCAAAATACTATCATAAATAATCATCAGAAACAAATTTGTCTTTTTATATATATTAGGAATATTTGTTAAAACAAATAATAATTACAATATTAGTTAAACTAGTATTATTTTTTGAGTTAAAAAAATTGTAAGTATTATTTTTTGAGTTAAAGAAAATACACATATCTTATTCATCATATACGATCATTTTTTTATGTCAATAATTATTATACATAAATTATTAATTTTAGCATACTTCTATTTATTTAAATTATTGTCACACATATATCTAGATATATACTTGCGGAATAGCGAGGTTTTCCAAAACTTATGAGCATCCTTGTTTGACAAAAACTCAACCCAACAAATACATGCTTAGTGTAGAATATGAATAATGTTTGACAATACAAATGTGAGTTTATATTAGAACAAAAGATATCTAAAAGCTAGGAAGATAAGTATAAATAAGATGCATAAAGTCTAAACAAATATATGAAGTATTTAATAATATCTCTAACAATATTAAACAAAAATACATAAGTTTTAATTTTAACAAATATATAAAATCATAGACTTTAACAAACTGTGAAGTTGGGGACCTACCAAGTACTCACAGCGGGAACATGTAACATACCCACCACGCTTGAGATGGCTGTGCTGTGCACGCGCGTGCAGAGGATAAAAGGAGTGCCACTCTGCTTTATTCAACTGTGAAGTTAGGACCTGTCAAGCTCTTCAGTTTTTCTAAGATCTCTCCAAACAGCTCAACCTTAACCTGAAACGATAGTTCATCTCCTTGACAATCCATTTGCTCCTCCACCATCTCCTTCGCAGACTGAACCACTGCTTCGCTGCAATCCCACAACATTATTTTCTGCAGTGTTGCTATTTGTCCAATCTCTCTAGGTATCCAATCCAACTCTTTTATATAAGAAAGATGAAGCTGCTGGAGGCATGGCATTCCTTCTACCGTCCACTGTTTCCAACCTCGAATATCGGACAACTTCAAGAATTTGAGCTTCGGGAATCGGCCTTCTTCTATTTCCCACATCCCACTTCCCAAGCATCCATACCTCAACCGGAGCTTCTCGAGATGGGGCAGTGAACCTATCTTTTCCAGCATCTCTTCTTTCCACTCAAACTTATAATTCATCTCAAGAGTCAGATTCTTGAGGGAGTGTGGAAAGCTAAGCTTCTGCAGATAAAGAGCTCCTTCAAATATAACACTACAACTGATAAAGAGGGATTCTAGTTTAGATAGATACTGAATATTTCCAATACAATACCAATCATCATAGAAGCTACTACGCTTAGGCGGTGCCAAATATCGTGTTTTCAATTTCTTGAGATTTGAAATTCTCTTCACCACCTCTTTACTGCACTTGAAATTATTTACTCCCTTGAGGACTTGAAGATTCTCCATGATGACAACTTCCTCATCCATGTCGCTCGGAGGACTTGGGAGATTCACCAGGCCATTAGTGAACTCAATATGCCTAAACTGACGCATTTTCCAAATCCCGACAGGCACAGTAAACTTGGATCTATCTGATGGACAAGAAACAATAATTGTATGCAGATTCCAAAAGAGATGGATTGAAGAGAAGAATGTGGACCTGCTGTCAACTTCAACAGCAAGATGCCGCAAGTTTACATGTTGAACCACAGAAGGATTCAGGTATCTTTGAACTTTCATGATACCAGATTTGTATGCATGAAATATTCTCACCAATCCAGAATTTTGGTACCGTGGGACTATCCCATTTTCACAAATAACAGAACGAGCATGTGGCATAGATTGCAAGCCCTCATGTACCTTCTTCTTTGAAGTGTTGCTCGGTATAACAATCCGTCGGCATTGTCTGTTTATGCTTCTTGATTGCCCTATCACATGGTAAAACCCATATTTCTTACCTTCCTTCAAGCATAAGTCCCTAAAAAGATCATGGATTTTGCATGTCTTTATCTTTCCAGTAGAACCAAATGCATGAATCATAATGAGATTTCTATCTACCAAGTCCTTCAAGAATCCCCTTGCAATTGTTTCCAAGCTTCCGTCGACATTGACTGGTTTAAGAAATCCTTCAGAAACCCAAAGCTTGATGATTGTGGAAACTCTGATTTGATCGTCTTCTTCAAACACCCCCATGTATAAAAAGCATGGCTTTAAATAGAGTGGCAAATGATTATAGCTCAATTTCAACAATCTCAAGCAATGCTCCTCATTCTCCAAATTCACAATGGAAGCTAAGTTGTTGCTCACTGATTCCCAACTTCCGTAACTGTGTTCCCTTTTTCTCAAAATGCCTCCCACCACAACAATTGACAATGGAAGGCCTCTGCAATTCTCCACAATCTTCTTTCCAATTTTCATCAACTCAGGAGGGCAACTTTTTTCTCCAAACACGGTTTTTGAGAATAGTTCCCAGCTGTGATCCTCATCTAGATACTCCATTTGGAGGATATAATTCTTGTTCATTTCAGATCCCAACTGCGATAGCCTCGTCGTCACTAATATCCGACTGCCATTTCCATTATCAGGAAAATAACGCTGTATTCCGTTCCATGAATCAATGCTCCACATATCATCCATCACAATCAAAAATCTTCTACCAAATAAAAATTGGAATAACATCAATCCTACTTCATCTTCACTTCTCTCACTCGCTTCATTTCTTTTTTGTTTAGTGACTTGAACAAGAACTTCATTAAGAAGCTCTCTCGTGTTGTATTTTTGAGAAAATGTTATCCAAGCACAAACATCAAAATGCCCCTGAATAATTTTGTTTTCGTAAATAGTTCGAGCCAGAGTAGTCTTACCTAAGCCACCCATTCCCACGATTGGGATGATTTGGAGTTCCGACCGTTGTTGGGTGAGCTTGTCCAAGAGGCCAAGTAAGACAGCATCAGAGCACACCATGGAGCTGGAAGACAGAGAAGATCTTACAGGAGCAGCAGCGAATGCAGAGACATCCTCCTGAGCATGGACCGCCACAACCTTATTCTTTGCAACCATCTCCGCCGCCATTTGCTTGATCAAATCCATTTCTTCTATCACTCTCTCCAGATCTTGATAGAACTTGAGGCTTTTGGTTTGTTCATTCTTGGAAGATCGGTAGCGATTGACAAAGCGGCTCTTTTTGGCAACAACTGAACTGTTTAGTGGATTAATGGTGTCCACTAAATGGGATTCGATTACATCTTCAGCTTTATAAACCGCATAAGCAATACGCATTTCCAACGGATCATCTTCGGATTCAAAGGCTCCCAGAAATTCGTGCAAGCAGGTAAGGATTTGAGTGAGAGAATGAAGGTGTTGGGCGTCGATAGAAATAGGAGGGGAAGGCTGTTGTTGGATATCATGTAAGATGTTCATTAGAGAAACCAAGGCTGCGGCGGCTGCCATGATTAAAGTGTGTGAGAATTTGGGAGATGGAATTTGGTTGGAATGTGTAGCTTTCTAGTCTGCTTCTGGGAAAATGCACTTTCTACTATGCTTCTACAACTAGCTCACTTGTAATTAATATATTTATATTAATACTCCATTATCGAAAATTCCTTGTATATAAGCAATTGAGATATGTTCCACTTTTCACGTCTCATCCCATATTCCACTATTAAAAATATTAATTTTATTTAATATTTTTTCATAATTTTAATTTATTATAGCTTGGATTAATTTATAAGTTTAACTGTATGTTTCATCTCACCCAATTAGGGTATATAATATTTTTTAGTTAATTAATTTTTAATTTTTAACTAAAATTTGATTGTTAAAATTGATCAATTCATAACTATAATTCGTGTGCTTATAAAATTTTGATTTTTGTTATTAAATGGATTAGAGTATATTGTTTTATACTTAATTTCGGTTTTCATAATTATAGTTATTAAAATTAGGCCAAAACATCAAATATAGTACAAACTATCGACCTTTTTTCAATTCTAGTACGAACTATACATATTCTCTATTTTATGTCCAAACTATCCAAAACCATTCAAATCTAGTCTGTAAAAATATTCCGGCGTCGGAAAGTTGACTGGGCAACCGGAAATCCTCGTCATATTAAAAAAAAAAACATAATTTAAATCCACATCATAATTTAAATCCACATCATATTATTAAATTAAATAAAATATTCAAAACCTAATTTATCCCCAAAACATTCTTCCCCTTCCCAGTCCAATCCATCGTCGACGGAAATTCTTCCCCCCTCCCTTCCAATCGATCATCGACGGAGCCTTCCCCCCCATTCCCTTCCAATCGACGCACCAACCCTTCGAGTTCGATGTTGGAAAGCAACTTAAAACATTTGGATGGGGATATTTTGTAACATTACAATTAAGTTCCACTTTAACCATACCAACTATCTGGCTTCTGGGACAGTAACTATGTATACATTTCAATACCCTTTCTCAGATTTCAGACTATACCTCATCTTCACTTGTAGGGTTATCGGACTCCAGGATCAGAGATACCGGGCCTGCGCGAAGTTGGATTCAACTACATTGTCCCTTGGCTGGCTCTAGAGTTTCTGTTTTCTCAATATTCAACTCAAAATGGCACATCGGCTTTCATGGTTCTTGTAACTTCAATTCATCCGGTTTGAATCAATTTCATCTGCCAAAGATGCTGCCTGCAAACAGCTACCCGAGCTGCTTTTACAATCATATTTAGGCATTAGAGCTGGGCAGATCCACCAATGCCCTTCCCAGTGCAGAACTTTTGGGTCAAAACTTCTTCAAGATGCCGGAAAATTAAAGACAATATGTTGTGAATGGGGGGAAGGGTTGGTGCGTCGATTGGGGGAAGGCTCCGTCGACGATCGATTGGAAGGGAGGGGGGAAGAATTTCCGTCGACGATAGATTGGACTGGGAAGGGGGGAAGAATGTTTTGGGGATAAATAAGGTTTTAAATGTTTTATTTAATTTAATAATATGATGTGGATTTAAATTATGTTTTTTTAATATGACGAGGATTTTCGGTTGCCCAGTCAGCTTTCCGACGCCGGAATATTTTTACAGACTAGATTTGAATGGTTTTGGATAGTTTGGACATAAAATAAAGAATATGTATAGTTCGTACTAGAATTGAAAAAATGTCGATAGTTTGTACTAAATTTGATGTTTTGGCCTTAAAATTAGTAATCGAGATAGTGAAATACCAAGTGGAACACCATTGTGGGACGGAGGATTTGATTCGATTTTTTAAAGCCTACACAATTCCATTACTATGAGGCTTTTCGGGATGATGCTCAAAAATAAAATTGTGACAGTTTGATCAGCAAAAATAGACAAGAAATAGTTCTAATTAATTTATTTATATTAACCACGATGTATAAGTAATTGATTATCTATTTTAAAAATGTAACGATATTAATATAATAAAGTTTCTCGGACATATCTTTCTTTTTATTACAGTTATTACTTTTCATAAGGGATTTGATCCGCTTGACAAAGTCAGAGATTTGGGGTCGACCATGGAGATTAATTTATTCTTTAACTTGACCCTTTTGTATTATAATATAAACAAATTCGATGGTTCATGATTATTTGAATTAAATAAGACATATAACATTTAAATTTGTTCATTATTTTAATGATAGGTTTTGCGTTCTATACATGATCATAAAAATGAGAAGTTGATCCATGTGGTGCTTCGGTGCACAAAATCAAACACAAGTGGTGACAGTTAAATTAGGGGTGTAATTAAGCAACTAGAATGCACATGATTCAAATTGTTCGTAAATTATTTGGATCTCAATTTGATAAAAATTCATTCGAAATGTTTTAAAAACTCTTTTATTAAATGAATCGAAATTCAGCTTTATAGTATTCAATTAGTGAAATTAGTAATAAATATAAATAATTAATTTTATAAAAGTATTATTTCATAATTTTAGAGTAATAAAAATAATAAATTTTTAAAGTAATGTGAAGAAAAATCGAACGTGAGCATGAATATGATATTAATTCGTAATAAATATTTTTTTTTCTTTCAAAACAATAATCAATATTTAGATATATCTAAAATTTAGAAAATTCGGTTAGGCTCAACTAAGTTCGATTAATCAGTTTGAAGGTGATGGCTTTCCACACAGTTGTCCCTGTAAAAGCGTAACCAAGATGGTAATGATTGTATATATGAAAAGATGAGTGGGCAAAATTCATTCTTCTCTTCTGTGATTGCTGCTTTTGATTTTTAAGGGAGGAAGAAAAGAGTGTTGGGTAAGGGGAGGGAAATTTCTTTGTTTGATTTTTGGGTTTGCTTTTCTGTCGCTGCTTGTGGTGGCGTCGAGTGTTTCATGTCTCCTGCTTTACAGAAATGCCAATCAAGTTCAATTTGAAACCAATCTAATTGATTAATAATTATTCCAAAACATATCTTCAATTTTCAAAAATGTACTCATTGACATTCATTTCACTCACCCAAACACATTTAAAAAGAAAAAAAAAAGAAAAAGTAAAAAATTATATAAATGAACCAAAACACTCAAATGGCTATTTCATCATCCAGCATTGAAATTTTAAGTTGGGAGCACAATAGTTTAAGCAAAATAAGTGATTTTCAGTGTGTCGGTGTTAGATTTATATTTGAAATTTACTAAATAAATGGAATTTGAGTTATAATGAGAAATGAGGGAATATGATTGATGAAATGGAAGAAACTTTCAGAGAGAATTGGAGAGAGATTAAAGACGAGAGGGGGAATAATTTGGAAAAGATATTTGATGTTTGGCCAACAACAGTAGAAGGGTCTAAAAATGTGGGGCATAAGTAGTAAAATATTTATAGAGATAAGGCTCATCAACAAACTCAATTTGTCGAATACTTGTTCATCAGCTTTCTGCTTTCATCTAACTTCCTTTACTACCTAGCAAGTAGGTAGCAGTAACTTCAATTATTTTGGCCAGCTCAACGCCAACCATTCCACCAATCATAGTGGAAACAACCAAATAATCCCCTAAAATGCTCTGCCCTATATCAGTTTTAGGTACTATATTTTGAAATTTTACCACAACTATTTTAGCATTTCCTAGTCCACTGCACACACCTATAATATGATTACCTTTTCTATTAAAGACAAACTCCGTCAACGATACAATATCATTCACATTCTCGCCTAATATCTTCACAATTCTAACTTCTTGGAAAACAATAAAATCAAGTTTCTTAAGAAGCACCATAGAGAACTCAACATCAACAACAAAGGCGGCTAAAAGAGTATAATATTATTGTGAGGCTACCTTTGGGACCCATGAATTGGTTTGAAGAAATTGTGAATTACACAGAATGAATAAAAGTGAAATCAATGTAAAGCTACGAGTAAAAATCAAGAAAAAAGAATGTGTAATTTGTGATTTTGTTTTTTCCATCATCTTCCTTCTCTTTCGGGTAACAATAAAATTCTATTTATAAGCCTATCTTTATGTTGACTGGGTCTTCCAACTCCCATCACATGAACCATCGAGCTAAAACGGGTCCTTGCACGTTTTGTTAATCATCGGAACTCAGATTCATAGAATCTTTAAATATCTTGGGCCTTGACCAAACGCCAAATGGACTCTGCTGTATTACCTCATGTTTCCATACATCAACTTGGTTGGGTCATATTCGTTTTAACCTAATAATTTTGCCGAAATAATCTTTGGCCCAACAACTATAATTTAGGTTACTTTTACAAGTTCAAACATATGGTAAATTTATTAATTGAAATTTAGGTCTTTATTCATAAAATCAATTCACAATTTTTTTTATAATAATAAATACTCCCTCCGTCCCATTTTAATTGTCTCGTTTTTTTATTTTCGTACGTCCCATTTTAATTATCCCAATTCTATAAATAGTAACTTTTTCGCATTTAACAATAAATTATTAATTTCACTAAATTCATTCTACACTCACATGTCTTGGTTATTGTATTCGGTCAAACCAGGATAATTAAATTACGACGGAGGGAGTAAAAAACTCCAAAGTTAATAAGAATGATTGCCAGCCCAATATTGTGAATATAAATAAGCCACCGGACAGTACAAGAAATTGCAAAACAGAAGCATGTGGGGCGTGCTACCCCTTAATCCACCGCCACTAGTAGTAGCAGCCCCTCCGCCGCGGCGTCAATTAACGTTGTGCGCCGGCAGACAGGAGACGGCTACGGAGGCAGAAAAGCAACGGCGGTCGCCGAGCGGCTCCGATGTGCTGATGGCACTCAACAGAGTCGCGACAACCAAGAAATTTAACAACAGACGAGCCACCGCCCATCGCCGTGAGCCCGTGATGACAGCGATGCTGCGGGGAATCAGGCACCTTCTGATATCAAGCCCATCTACATCAATCCTCAATGGGCTCATCGATTGCAAGAATTGGAGGCCAGACTTCAACAACTCCCCTGTGAAGTAATGAGAAAGTAAAGATTTGCAGAAGAGAATTAGAGAAGAAAACTCATTGTATTCATCTGAATCAGTTATTTTGATGCAAGAAAATGTGTATATATACAATGAGAAGACGTTTCTAGATGGGAATCTGTAACAGAAAACTCAAACTAACTATCTACAAATATCTCCAAGTCGGTTACGTTGCATGCATGTGTATCTCCTGTTTCTAGAAGCTTGTTTGATCGTGTGCATGGATTGGTGTTGTGTGTCACTTCTTTCTTTACGTGCATTAACCAACATCCCTGTTGTGTGTTACAGGGTACCTACAGAACTATGCGCAAGTATACGCAATCGACAAGTAATATAGTCTAGGAGACCAGATATCGAACCCTAGAGAGTGTTTAATCAAGCCGTGCACACAATATTGCTTGCAAAATGGGTTTGGTACTCAAATTTAAATGTGCAATAAACTAAAGTGAAAAGCAAACTGAAATGAACAAGATTAACAACCCTTCTGATCATAAACTAATCACAAATAACCACTAACACGTGCAAACAAAAGAAGAGAAACACACTCGAGCTATGGAAGTTCTAGATTATCACTATCCTATATGCTAAAGCATGGGTCTCGCATTCCTCTGAGTCTTAAAACCTTCAAATATATGCCTAGCAAGCTTCCACTCTACTAGATCTACACCATCCTATCATGCATCATATTCATATGCTTTCCACAATAGTCAGATGAAGAAATTT
Source organism: Plectranthus barbatus (assembly GCA_026898455.1). Classification (NCBI taxonomy): domain Eukaryota; kingdom Viridiplantae; phylum Streptophyta; class Magnoliopsida; order Lamiales; family Lamiaceae; genus Plectranthus; species Plectranthus barbatus. The sequence continues at coordinate 17,615 of JAPKLW010004358.1, forward strand.
CAGATCTGGGTTATTCTTTAAGTTACATTCCTCTCATATGCCTATGTGAGAAACATAATTGTTTATGACTTCCTCTACCTATATCTCCTTCCGGTCTCCATAGGTGAGATTTCTCTATCCACTTCCGTGCTCAAGAGATCATTCAATCCAAAATCACAAACAAACTCAGATTTAAGCAAAATCGGCCATTAACATATATTCAAGATCAAATCAAGAGTTCACAACCCAAGTGCAAAATAACTTAGCTCATACTTAAACTAAAAATAAAATAAAACTTAAACATGTTTCAGCTATCATTCATTGTATTGGCTAAAAACATAAACTAAAGAAGCAAGAAAACCAGCAACACTGTGCCCAGCTGCTGCTGCTCTTCTCCTTCCTCCATCTCTGTGCTGCAGCCCCCAAATCTCCTCTCTCCAAAAATGTGGCTTGTTCAAGAAGAATTGTGGTGAAAATCCCCTCTTGTTGTGTCCTACTTTATCCAAAAAAAGGTGTGCTGTCTGTTTTGCCCTTGTGTGCTGTCTCCAAAATTCGAGTGACACTTGTAAAGCTAGAAACAGCTCTAAAAAGCACTTTTGCTTTTGTGACAGCAAAGTGGTACCCCCTGGTGCAGTCTCTCAGCTCCCAGTAATGCCACTCAGATGCTCTAGCATAACAGTTAGCAGATTACTCTTTCACTCATTTGGCTTGAAACCTAGTTAATCTCACTCTTTTCCTTGCAAAACAACTAAAAACAACAAAACACGACTATACAAGACATAGAATGCAAACAAAGGTAAATACAACACAATAACAACTTAAAACGGGTTAGAAACACTCGAAAGAACATAAAAGACACCTATAAAACACTAAAATAATAACTTCTTTAGGGAGTTATCACCCCCCAAACCTTTGATGTTGCTTGTCCCCAATCAACAAAGACACAAACAAAAGACAGAAACAAACAAACAAACAATAACACATAATTAAGCCATCACGAGATAGTCAAATTTAGCCTAAACAACATTACATCATGCCCTCAGCAAAATTGTAAAAAGAAAGACTTAACAAAATAGTCCATGATCAGCATGAAATTGTTAAAAACATATCTCTTCGGTTTAACAAAGCACCTCAATCAAATTTGAAATCACAAGTTCCAAAAACAAAGATGCCTCAACATCAGCTAGCACAACTTTTCAACCTGACTCAAACTATTTCATCAAGCTCAGTGATCATCAATGTTACTTATTTTCACTCCCACTTGACCTCTAACATCTTCTCCACTAATGGAATCTATGCCACTCACAGATCAAAAGGACTTCATGGCTTGTAATATAAGGCTAAGGTTAAGGATGGATAAATATGGTTAAAGTGACTATCATCCAGGAGCATAATTCAACTCTCTTAATCTAGGACTTATTCTAAACTGCAACATTAACAAAAGAGAAAGACACACACTCTCAAAAGATAAAAATAAAACAAACTATATTTTTTTAATTTTTTTTTCTAACTTTTTTTTCTCTTTTCTCTTTTCTTTTATTTTTAATAACTTTGTGTTCTTTTTTTTTCCTATTTATATTTTTTTTAATACAAGATACAAAACTTTGGCTCTTCAACATTTTCAGCCATACAGCTCATGCCACTGCAATGCTTCAGCATTGTTTATTTTAACAAAACACAAAACACCACGACTACAACGTGTAAAGACGTGCGTGTGTACCCCCCAAACTTGGAACAAACATTGTCCTCAATGTTTTAGAAGAGTCAAAGATACTCCTGGATAAGGGTAAGTGTATGGATAATGGCTAAACATGTAGGGAAATGAAAGAAATGGTATAAGGCGCAAAGAAAGGTGCTAAGGAAACTTGTGAATGAAATGAAACTGTAGAAGGCTCAAACAAGTGAAAGATGGCCTAAATCATTTCTACAAGTGGCATAAATCCTAATTTCGCCTAAAATCTGCTATCGGCCAAGTAAGAGGTAACTATTTCACACATCTCACAAGTCAAAACAGCTCAAATCCTGCCAAATTATTGAACTAGCATGATGTAGTTTTCAAAAAGAATTTAACTCTTTTTCCACGGACTTGGAACTCAAATTAGTCATGATTTACCAAGTTAAAACTAGAGATCTGAAGAAAACAAAACATGCTAAACTAAAAACTATTCATTAAGCCAAAAGATGAGAAAGAAATAAAAAGGACACATCATCGGGCATAGAAATGAGCATTGGCTAAAATATCATAAATCAATCAGGCAACCACAACCTAAGACACTAAAATAAAAACATCAAATATTCACACCCAACAAACAGACAACTAAAATAACCAAGAAGAACTAACATATTAAGACTAAATATAAAAATAAATTTTTTTTTTGAGTGGAATAGGTTTCGAATTAACCAAAGGATCACGGGCCAGCAAAGGTGATTGCATTTCCTTTTTCTTTAGCTCTGATGGTGCCTAGCTACTGCAAGATGAATTTGTTTTGGTCTTTGATATTCAGCATCAAATCCTTCTTTCACAGTCCAGCTAATGCTACTCCCAGGCTAGAGCATCACAAAATAACTAAAGCAAAAAAATAAATAATAGGAAAAAAAAACTAACTAAATGACCGAAATAAAATAAAAGTAGTAAAATTCCTGGGCTATCTCAATTACCAAAGAATCTGAAGCGCTTAGATAGCCCAGAGTACCTCTCTTCTTAAGCATCATTCAATAAGGCCGAAACATTCTCTCTTTCGAATCCTCCACCAAAATATTGCTTCTCTCGTTTCCTCTTCTTGTAATCAACACAAACATACCCTTCAGTCAAAATCCTCTTGGGAACTGATTCATTGCATGCAGCCATGTGTGTAACCTCTCTTTCCTTTGTAGCACATTGGACAAGATAGACCAAATAGCTATCAGAAATTGAATTCTTGATTCCAGGGTCAAAACATTTGATCATGTCTTCCTCCACAGCTTCATTCACATCATTGACTTGCTGCTGTTCCACAAAGCCATTGCAACCTTCTCTCATCAAAATCTCTTCTATGGAATTCAAAGAGCTAAATTCTTGCCCCATGTACCAGATATCAGGTGGTTTTGGATTTTTCAAGGGTAATGTGTCCTCATCCTCCAAATCATCATACTCCAAATAAGGTAACAACGAGTCCAATACCAGTTCTGGTGGTTGAGTGGAAAGAATTTGAAATCCTCCATGTGACAAGTCAAGAGATTCAGAATTTTGAAAGTTTTCATCAACACTTAGCTCCTCAAACTCACTATAATCATGTTCAACTTGCTCGGACTCCATGTACAACTCTTCGTGCATTTCCCCAGCAAAAACATCAAGCACATCAGTTGCAGGACAATCCTTCATTTCGTCATTTTGCTTTTTCACCCCATGTAGAAAATGTGGTGGTGGAGTTGCAAACTTCCTCTCAGCAGTCATATGCTGCTCCTGTGCTACAGCATGAGGTGCAGTTTGTTTCTGTGATTCTTTTTCATCTTCTTGACCCTGTGCAGGGGAAAATTCCTCAAGTTTCCTGTCACTCCTCAATGTTAATGCTTTGACATGTTTTTTCCTGGCCTCTGATTGAAAATGTCACTTAGTGGTAAGCCTTGAGGTCTATTTCTCAGCTCGGTTGTCAATTTCCCAACTTGCACTTCCAAACTTCTAAGTGAAGCAGCTTGGCTTTGAATAAGGGCATCCTGACTCTGACTCATTGCTTTATTTTTTGTAACAAATTCCTTGATCATATCCTCAAATGAATTCAGCTGCTTCTCAGGTGGTGCTTCAGTTCTTTGCTGATTTTGCTGTTGGTAACCAAAACTCCCAGACTTATGCTGCTCAGATGCTGCAGCATTGGAATTTTCTGACTCATACCATAAAAGATTGGTATAGTTCCTCCACCCTGAGTTGCATGAGTTAGAATATGGATTATTCCCCTGGTTCTGCTGATAATTCAGATTTTCTTCACAACATACAGATGTTGGATGAGCTGGACACTCTTCAAACTTGTGTGCTTCTCCACAATAAATACATGATACCACCTCCAACAATGGTTGGGGATGAATGTTATGCTCAAAACTCTCAATTACTGAACCTATTGCTGCCAATGGTGCAGTGAGAGCATCCACTTGTAGAATTCCTGGCACTTTTTGAGTTAATAATGGAGCAGCTCTTGGATCTTCCCATTGATAGTTGTTGGATGATATCAGGTCCAGCAATTCACATGCTTCTTCATAGGATTTGGACAATAAGGCTCCACTTGCTGATGCATCCAACATCATCCTTGAGTTTAAATTTAGCCCTAGGTATCCCCTCCAACCCATATATTTCAGAAAAATGAAGCTGCTGGAGGCAGGGCAGTCCTTCTACCGTCCACTGTTTCCAACCTCGAATGTCGAACAACTTCCAAGTATTTGAGCTTCGGGAATCGGCCTTCTTCGATTTCCCACTTCCCACTTCTCAAGCTTCCTTTCTGCAACCGGAGCATCTCAAGATGGGGCAGTGAACCTATCTTTTCCAGCATCTCTTCTTTCCACTTAAAGTAATTATCCATATCAAGAGTCAAATTCTTGAGGGAGTGTGGAAAGCTAAGCTTTTTTAGATTATAAGGATAGGTTCCATAGAATTCAGCACAAATGATATGGAGGGATTCTAGTTTAGATAGATACTGAATATTGCTAACACAATACCAATCATCATATATAGAGAAGCAACTACTATGCTCAGGCAGCCGTGCATAATATTTCATTTTCAATTTCTTGAGATTTGGAATTCTCTTCACCACCTCTTTACTGCACTTGAAAGGATGTACTCCCTTGAGGACTTGAAGATTATCCATGATGACAACATCCTCATCCATGTCGCTCGGAGGATCTGGGAGATACACCTCGGTCGAGTATATTAATATGAACTCAATATGCCTAAACTGATGCATTTTCCAAATCCCGACAGGCACAGTAAACTCGGAGCATTTGTATGCACAATTAACAATAATTGTATGCAGATTCCAAAAGAGATGGAGTGAAGAGAAGAATGTGGACATGCTTTCTACTTTAACAGCAAGATGCCGCAAGTTAACATGGAGATTCAAGTATCTTAGATCTTCGAAGGTACAATATTTGTATGCATGAAATGTTCTCACCAATCCAGAATTCCGGTACCATGGCTCTTTCCCATTTCCACAAATAACAGAACGAGCATGAGGCATAGATTTCAAGCACTTCAGTACTTTCTTCTTTGAAGTGTTCCTAGGTATAACAATCTGCATTGCCCGTTCATGCTTGTTGATTGCCCTATCACATGGTAAAATCCATATTTCTTACCTTCTTTCAACCATAAGTCCCTAAACAGATCATGCATTCTGCATCTCTTTATCTTTCCTGTACGACCAAATTCATGAATCATGATGAGATTTCTATCTACCAAGTCCTTCAAGAATCCCATTGCAATTGTTTCCAAGCTTGTGTCATTGACTGGTTTGAGAAATCCTTCAGAAACCCAGAGCTTGATGATTGTGGAGACTTTGATTTCATCGTCTTCTTCAAACACCCCCATGTATAAAAAGCATGGCTTTAAATAGAGTGGCAAATGATTATAACTCAATTTCAACAATCTCAAGCAATGCTCGTTATTCTCCAAATTCACAATGGAAGCTAAGTTGTTGCTCATTGATTCCCAACTTCCATAAGTGAGTTTCCTTTTTCTCAAAATGCCTCCCACCACAACAATTGACAATGGAAGGCCTTTGCAATTCTTCACAATCTTCTTTCCAAGTTTCATCAACTCAGGTGGGCAGCTTTTCGCTCCAAACACGGTTTTTGAGAATAGTTCCCAGCTGTGATTCTCATCTAGAAACTCCATTTGAAGGCTATAATTCTTGTTCAATTGAGAGCCCAACTCTGATAGCCTCGTCGTCACTAATATCCGACTGCCATTTCCATTATCAGGAAAATAACGCTGTGTTTCGTTCCATGCATCAATGCTCCACATATCATCCATCACAATTAAAAACCTTCTATCAAATAAAGATTGGTGTAACATCAATCCTACTTTATCTTCACTCATCTCTCTCACTTCTTCTATTTCTTTTGTAGTGACTTGAACAAGAACTTCTCTAAGAAGCTCTCTCGTGTTGTATTTTTGAGAAACAGTTATCCAACCACAAACATCAAAATGCCCCTGAATAATTTTTTTTTCATAAATAGTTAGAGCCAGAGTAGTCTTACCTAAGCCACCCATTCCTACGATTGGGATGATTTGGAGTTCCGAACGGTGTTGGATGAGCTTGTCCACCAGGCCATTCAAGACAGCATCAGAGCACACGATGGAGCTGGAAGACAGAGAAGATCTGATAGGAGCAGCGGATGCAGAGACATCCTCATGAGCACGGACCTCCACAACCATATTCTTTGCAACCATCTCCGCTGCCATTTGCTTGATCGAATCCATTTCTTCTATCGCCTCTCTAGATCTTGATAGAACTTGAGGCTTTTGGTTTTTTCATTCTTGGAGGCTCCGTAGCGATTGAAAAAGTGGCTCTTTTTGGCAATAACTGAACTGTTTTGTGTATGATGAGCTGTAGGGAGGCGATTAATGGTGTCCAGTATATGGGATTCGATAACACCTTCAGCTGTATAAACCGCATCAACAATGGATCATCTTCGGATTCACAGTCTTCCAGATATTGGAGCAAGGAGGTAAGGAACTGAGAGAGAGAATGAAGGTGTTGGCCGTGGATAGAAATGGGAGGGGAATGATGTTGTTGGATATCATGTAACATGTTCATCAGAGAAACCAAGGCTGCATAGGCCGCCGCCGCCATAATAATAATAATAAATTTGTGTGAGAATTTGGAGTGAATTATATACCGAACCACAACCCTACAATCGTGGAAGCAAATAACAGTGGCCCTAATTTTGGGAAATGGATCCTGTGGAGGAAAAACAGAGCACCTTGCTGTGCCAACTAAACGACACCGTTTTATTCAGTTTTTACCTTTTTTTTTTTCCTTTTGTTTTATACTTTTAATGTCTCTTCTTCTACTAATTTTTTTTTTGTTTTATCTTTTTTATATCTTTCATTATTTCGTACTGCATACAGAGGCCAAATCGCCACCGGGAAGGTCAAAGACGTCGTGGCACTTGTCAACATGGGGAAAGAAGAGGGGGGGGGGGGGGGGAGTAGGTGCGGCGTAGGATGGGAACCTTGCGGGAGGATCTGCCGGCGGACGGTTGGATCGCTGTCACCGTGGACGATCTTGAGAGCGTAGATGGCTGACGTTTGCTTTCGGCGTACTTTGTATACGGTGGCGCCGTTGCCGTGGCCAAGGACCTCGAGGGAAGCATGCAGCGTTTCAGAGGATTTGGGGAGATGAAGATAGAGGTGGAGAGTGACGTGTATCCATGTCTATAAGTGTGATGAGAAATGGATTAATAAAAAGATAAAACAAAAAAAAGGAAAAAAGTAAAAGTTTTGCTCTCAACTGTAGTCACCAACATTTTACTGGATCCATCTTGAACTTTTGCTCCTGCAAGAAGAAATGGCCTTTTTTCATAGATGTTTATTGGCACACTTTCACCAGTCAAACTTGACTGATCAATCAACAAGTTGTATCCTAAAATAAAAACTCCATTTGCTGAAACCTGGCCTCAAATGGACAGAACAATAATATCTCCAACAACCAAGTCAAATATGGAAACCTTCTGTCTATTACCAAATTCTTCTTCTTCTTCTCCTTATCCAACTCTTTGAACTGTAATGATTGCTTATAATCACTCACTGCAGTAACCATGGCCACCAGGATAATATCACATTATAACTGACACAAAACATCATGAATAGAAGCATACCGTCAAGAAACCTGAGGGTTGCTGTTAGAGTATGGAAAGAAATACGAATCTTTTCCTGAAGAATAAATGAAGAAAAGTAGCATACAAAGTGAGTCGTGAAGGTGATAGTGATGATGTAACTTAGTAAACCCATATGAACTGCAACACTAGGGAAATTTAAAGCTGGGTTTCATATATTTTACACCTACTGAAATTTAATCACTTCGGGCATATGGATATTGGCAAGTATATATGATGCCACTCTTGGTGGTAATATATATCCTCAACGTAAAAGGAGAGATAATATGAGTTTCTTAACAATTATCACTATGTTAATTATTACGTTTTCCTACAATATGCCAAGTCTATCAATTCATTGAGTATGATGGACTTTCCTTTTTGTTCCTGCCCAAAAACAGAGTATAGTAGTGAATGCAGTTAGTAACTAATTTTTTTTTATGCATTTCATGGCCGCACTGCAATCTTAGGAAGAAGGTTTTTGATATATTTAACCTGTGGATGCAGCAGAAGAACATTAAAATATAATCTTTAGTGGTAATAAGAATTCCCTTTAAAAAAATAAAAAATAAAAAAAATCTAAATGCATTTATTTAACCATGAACTCTTTTTGGCAAGACACTTTCACCACTGTGCCCCGAGCGAGGGCGAGCGGATCTAATTTTTATCGTGTTAATTTGTTTTAAATTTCTTAATTTAAATAGTAAAAACTTAACATATCACTATGTGGACCAAATAGAAGGAAACCATACTTATCATGATTTCCTTGATGAACTGCAGTATTTTGATGATTGTTGGCCATGTTTTCTTTGATGAATCTTTTACTTTATATGACTATCTTACCTGTTCATTGATACGCTTTAATTTTTTCTTGCTCCATTTGTCGAGATACTGGCGAAGTAACTTCCTATGAAATTTCCGACACTGCATTCACGGTTGGGCACTCCTTCCTTACCTGAGCTTCACCCCGTAGTCGATTTCACGGTTGAATGGGTTGGGTGGAGCTAGAGATCGGAGCTAACGATGGGGAATGCTGAAGTGTTGTTGAGGAATGCAGCAGCTAAATTTCAAATTACAATTTTAATTTAATTTAATTTAATGCTTAATAATATAAAAAATCATGTTAACTTAATTAAATAATTAATAAAAAACAATTACCATTATATTATGATCACTAGAAGAAATATATCATTTTATTGAGTCTGTCCAAATTCAGCTAATTGATAAAATTTAGAATCGTTCACGTAGTAATATCACTAATAAAGTTAAAATTAAAAATTGGATGATATTTTAAGAGTAAAATAAATAAATTTATTATTATTATAAATTTAATTGATTTATTATTTTAGTAGATAGATATAAAATAGGATAGAATAGGTTTGGGGATCAGATTCGGAACAGAATAATGATTTCCAATTCAAAAGATATAGGAATACTAGGTTTTGTTACTATATAATTACTAGAATTACAGAATTACACCCGATGCGTGAACAAATATTTGATATCTCATTTTAATAAAACGAAATAAAATATTTGTTCAATATATACAAAATTATATATACATCATTGTAGTAATTAAAATTAAAACTATATATATATATATATACAACAATAACATAATCTTTTCAACATGATAAATTTAGAGAACATGTAAAATAATAATAAAAAAAGTAATCAAGAATGCAAGAATTTTTCTTACTTCTTGCCAAGAGCTTCCCAAATGTCACATATTTGGATTTTTTAGTATCTATATATATATATTAAAACAAAACCGGGGATAAATATGTAAAATACCGTAAAATAACTAAAATATAGTTGATATAATAACTAAAATACATATATAAATATATTGTAATAGATATTCTCAAATCTTTTGACTTTCTTTCTAAATTTTCAATGATATATATGCCCGTATTTTTTTTTCTATTTAGTTATTTATAATGTACAAAATATATATATATATATATATATATATATATATATATATATATATAGAGGTTAGATCATATGAGAATAGATGTTAATGTAAGAAATGAGAATAAATCTCAGCCTTTGATTTCACAAGATCTGCGGTCATGCTTTAATAATTTCCGTCTTCATTTTATCCTCCGCGAACTTCATTATTACATATTTAAGGGTATCATTGTCATTTAGCCTTATGGTATCTCCCTCAAATAATTTCCATTTTTCATTTTATCCTCCGCAAACTTCATTATTACATATTTGGATCTGTAATTCCTTTTCTTTTCGATTTTTCATAAGATTTCGATTGCCTTGTTGAGTCATCCAAAACTCTAAAATTAAATTTAATTTTATTATTATTTAATTGAATTTTCTAATTTAATGAAGTTTTAAATAGATAAAATGAACTTAACATATTCTTTTGAAAAATTGATTTTATTTTATTTAATTTAATTTTTCTCATTTAATGAAGTATAGAGGAGATAAAATGAAGAGAACTGTTTCTAAAATTTTGATTTTTTTTTCTTTTAATAATGTATATAGTAGATAAAATGAAGAGAACTGAAATACATTTTTCGAACAATTGATTTTATTTTTATTTAATTTAATATTTTCCATTTAATGAGGTATAGAGGAGATAAAATGAAGAGAACTGTTTCTAAAAATTTGATTTTTTTCGTATATAGGAGATAAAATGAAGAGAATTGAAATCATTTTTACGAAAAATTGATTTTATTTTTATTTAATTTATTTTATAATGAACAACAATTGAGATAAAATGAAGAATAACTAAGATATAATGAAGAACTGCTA